>CM041777.1:306556743-306605175 GCA_023374045.1 Limonium bicolor | reverse complement strand
GGTTCTTCACCGTAACAGCATTCAGCTCCCGATAATCAATACACAGGCGGAGGCTACCGTCCTTCTTCTTCACGAAGAGGACCGGCGCTCCCCATGGTGAAACACTAGGGCGGATAAAGCCCTTGTCGAGTAGGTCTCTCAGCTGCTCCTTGAGCTCTGTCATCTCTGCTGGAGCCATACGATAAGGTGCTTTCGCAATGGGTCCGGTGCCCGGAACTAAGTCAATCTCAAACTCAACCTCTCGTGCTGGCGGCATGCCCGGCAGTTCCTTAGGAAATACATCAGGAAACTCCGACACTACCGGCACATCTGGGCTAAACTCAGGGTCTCTCTCTATGTCCTGGACATAGCAGAGGTACACATCACTCCCTCGTCGTAACTCATGATACATAGCCATGGCGGTGATGATCTGAGTCGAAGGCTCCCTGGGCCTCTGGCGGTAAGATACGGTAACCCCAGATGGACTCCGAAGAAGCAGTCGATGCTCGGCACACAGGATTCTGCCCTTGTACCACTCCAACCAGTTCATCCCGACAATCACATCAAAGCCTAGTCCGTCGAACTCTATCAAGTCGATCGGAAACTCTTCACCCCTGATTCTCACAATGACATCTCGGTGGTAGCGGGTACACCTGATCCGCTCTTTCGATGGGAGAGTGACCAAGAAGTCTGGCATCTCATCGCCATCTAACCCCAGCCTCTTCGCAAATGATAGCGAAATAAATGTGTGTGAGGCTCCGGAGTCGAACAAGATCGATGCATCCACGCCATTCACTGGAAAGGTACCGGTGAGGATTGTGCCGCTCTTGCCGGCTTCTGCCTCATTGCAGACACTCAGTATACCTCCCGTTCCGAGTGCACAGCCTAATTCATTGGCAAACTAATAAGTACTGGGTAACACACGGTTTATATGATTCAAACAACTCCACTTTATTCATTAACACACTCTTTTTACAAAATTCATTGGCTTATACTGTCACCATGATTTACACTTACAACATCCTTAATACACACTGGTTTATCACATCACATACTTATACAAGGCTTAAAACTGTCTGAAGGTCAAATTCAAACGTCCGGGTTTCATGTGTGTGGCATTGATCACTGCCGACGGTGCGGTATTCAGTTTGATCTTTCTGATGCCATGGTATAGCATCCTTGATTGCCCACCCATGATTAATACATCTCCCGATTTCAACAGTAGCTTCTTTGCGAGGTCAGCACGCTTCTGCTCGCCATACACAAACACTGCGGTATCACCAATGGACCAAGACACCACGGGTACTCCCTTACTCAGAGACTCGGGTGACTCGTCCTTGTCTTGGTGTATACCTAACCGTCCACCTTTCTGGTAGAAGTTCACAATACATAGATCTGCTTTCACACTTGGAATTGAATCCTTTTCAACTTGTTGAGCAATTCCCACGGCGTGGTTAACGACCGCATGGAACTCCTCTGGTATTCTTGGTACTGTTGCTCCGTCTTCGGCTCGCATTTCTTGATATGTCTTGGTGTAAGGGTTCCAGTCCTTACCCATGCACATCATCTTTAATTGCATCCTTGATCCGTTCGGATATTCAGGTGTGTAGAAACCTCCTGGTTTTGCTCCAAGTTCGTCGCATCGTCTGATGATATGGATTTGTGCTTCCGGTGTCAGGTATCCATTTAAGAGTATCATACCTGGCTGGATAACCTGACATTGCTCCAATGGAAAGTCGGTGATGTTGATGGTGGTTTCTTCAGGGTTTGGTGTGGGTGGGATTGGATAACATATATTGAAGGTTCCTTTAAGTTTAGAGTACTCTAATCAGGTAAATCTCACACTATACTTTACTCATTTACTCACATGGTTGTTTACTTAAACTCACTCACACACATGCATGAAATGCGGTATGCAGACACTTATTACATTCAACAGTTTAGGCGGTACCTGGTCTAGAAGAGGGCCCTGGCGCCTCAGACCGGTCCACCACATTCAGGGTGGCCTTGTTGGACCCCGACCCCTTCCCCTTCTGGGACTCTGTGTACCTCTGATCTGGGGGTGGCTGGTTCGCCGTCTTCTGGCCATCGGTGGTCGCAGTGGCCTTACCCTTCCATTGCCCCTTGGGTCTGTAGTTCCTACTGTTTGGGTTCTGCCAGCATTCGTGATCGCGGTGACCCATCTTCTTACAGTATCGGCACTGAACATCGTTACCCTTGCAGTCCTTGCCGGGGTGGTCGCCGTTGCACCACTTGCAGTAATAGTGGCGCTCCGGTCCAGAGCCCGTGCTAGCTGCTATCACAATACATAATCAATACTTGTTTCACAACTTATCAACATATACTCTAACTTATCACACAAGATTAGATAATTACCCTTAGGTGGGTAAGAACGTAGGGGCTTGGCCGCATACGCATAGGTGAGCTGCAGAGGCTCCTCAGCAGTGGTGGTCTGGGTCTGGCCCTTGCCACCCTGTTGCTGTCCTTTCTGGGACTGGGGGTATGACTTCTTTTTCTTCCCTCCCCACTGCCCTTGCGTGCCTTGGCCCTCGTTCAAAGCCTTGCGCTTGAGCGCACTCTCCTCGTCCCTTAGACGGACGGTGATCTCCACAATTGCAGCGGCATGATAGCACTCCTATATTTAGGGTGTCAGTTATGCCCCGCCAAATAAATTCACAACACATTAACACATCGTACACACTTATTCACATTACACTGTAGCTCCATTACCTACAAAGTGGTATATCCAGTAGGCCCCATGCCATAGCGTAGGCGATAGTTTAGTCCGTTGTAGAAACGGTTCACAAGGATCCAGTCTGAGTAACCCAGATCCGGTAGCAGGTGGATAAGTCCGATGAAGGCTGAGTAGTACTCATCTACCGTCATCTTATCCCCTTGCCTCAAACTGTCCAGCTCTAGGCGCTTGGCCTCTTGCACATGTATAGGGTAGTACTTGGCTCGCAGCAGAGCCGTGTACTCCCTCCATAGAAAAGTCGGGTCAGCAACTCTGCCCTCTCGCACAAGCTTCCACCAGCTCTATGCCGAGCCCTTCAAGTAATAAGCAGCAAGTCGTACCTTGACCTGCTCAGGTACTGCTAGGGTTTCGAAGGCGGTCTCCATTTCGGAGATGTACGCCTCGAGCTTACGGGGATCGGTCTCCCCACTGAATGAGGGTGGCCTCAAGTCAGCCAACGCCTTGACCCAGTTGGTCTCTCGTGGCGGTGGCGGTGGTGGTAGTTGAACTCCGGGCGTCTGCCCCTGCTGAATCGCAGCCACAAGCTGGGGTACCATTTGGGCTACAGCGGCTGCTACTGCCTCAGCCATAACCTGAGCCGTAGGGTTCTCGCCCTGGTCACCCATATTACCTGTACCACTTCCGCGGCCTCTACCTCGCGGTCTACCTGCCATCTGAATTCACATGAATATTTATTAGCAATATGCTTGCACACTTATCGGTCCAACGATTGTAACGCTTCCCGATAATAAGGTATCTCCACACTTAGTTAGTGGTTAACCTTTCCATAACTGTTCACTTAGGTAACTGTAGTTAGGTTTCCTAACTCGGTATATCCCTAAGCTCGGTATTCTAGTCATCAGAGCGATACTTCGCTCTGATACCACTTTTTGTAACACCCCTACTACGCACATCACATTACTTGGAATCGCAGCGGAATATAAACAACTAAACAGTAACTAAACGATTGGTGCTACAACGCCGTCAACCACCCACGTGGTTAACAAGGCTGAATAAATACAAGTGTACCGGTCTGATGATCAGACTCCCGAGCATAGAACTAATAACCATATATATACATCAACAAAATACCGAGTGTTTACATAAATCCTTCACTGTATACTGTCACTGTAAACCGTCATAACCAAATATATAACACGCCACGGGAGCACAGGCGCATCCCGGGCCAACATCCAAAAGTACTCAAAGTAAACTACAACCTAGGATCTAGAGCCATTCCGCTTCTTCGATCCTCATCCTGCAGTAAAAGAAATATGGATCCCCCGAGGGGGTCAGCAACCCTTGGCTGGTATGGTTAACGCGCAGCCCATCGGCTACCGGGATGCGCGCAAACTATTTGTCATGATGACATGGCATTTATTTTAAAACACACAACTTATACATATATAACATAACATGGGTATTGTACACATCACATACATCACACAAGAACAATTCCTTATAGGAAGAGAACCAACACAGTTAGTCCCCATTGAGAGCCTAGAGAATGTTGCCATGCTCATGCTTAGCTCGTTACATAACTCATTACCGTCCGGTTAGATTGAACGGTTAACTTAACACAAGGTGCCTCGGATATAGTGATCCAAGCACACCGAAATAACACATAGTATGCCCCTGTGGCCCGACGTGAGTCAGTAAAATAGCCTTGGTTAAGCTAAAGGGAAGGTTGGAAACCAAATTGGAAACACAACCATAACATACAGAGAGAATCGAACCGGTTATGACATCGACTCCCATACTCACACGCGTGGCCGGAACAGACCGGACTCCTCACTTCCCCCGTTAGCCCTTGTTAGTAGTTCACCATTGAACTCAACAAACAATTCACATAATAGGTCAGGTCTTGTTAGACACCACAAGGGAAGAGAGAGTCATACTTAACAACATAATAATATTTAACAACTGTAAACTCTTTACATGGTTTAATCTTACAAAGTCATAAACACATAGAAAAACAAACAACAACAAGCCGGTGTAAACCGGTAGGCAACAGACTGCAAGAAAACCATACCTCGGTCCTCGCCTCGTTTGGTTTCCTCCGTAGGTCACTCCTATACATAGTTAATAACGTCGGTTAATTATTTATTTAACTTCAAACTTGCTAAGTATTTAACATATTGTATGACATGTTTTAATGTCCATCTTACCCTAGGTTACCTTCATTATACACCCTAGGGTTACTACATAAGTCACATTCTTTTCTGTTTTTTTTTTAAGTTTTGGTATGTCCGACCCACCGTCCGACCCACAACTGGGTCGGACCCTTCCAGTGTTTTCGGGTCTGAAGAACCTTACCTTGTCCGACCCATGTCCGACCCAACCTTCTGGGTCGGACCATTCCAGAGACATGTCCGACCCACGTCCGACTCACTCGACTGGTCGGACCATTACAGAGAATTTCATCGACCTCAGAACATGCATGTCCGACCCATGTCCGACCCACCCTTCTGGGTCGGACCATTACAGAACATTTTACCGCCTTACAAACATGCCCGTCCGACCCACGTCCGACTCACTCGACTGGGTCGGACCATTCCAGAACATTTTCCCTCCTTTGAAATATGACGTCCGACCCATGTCCGACCCACCCTTCTGGGTCGGACCATTCCAGAACAATTTCCTGACGTCTAACAGAGGCTGTCCGACCCAAACTTGGGTCGGACCCCTGGGTCGGACGTCCTCTAAACTTACCCAAACTTTGTCAAATCTTCACCAAACTTCTCCTAAAGCCTCTTAATGTTTCCTAACAACATTTGGTACCCTTATATCCACATACAACATCCATGAAACTCATTTTCTAATTCCTTAAGCCTTTACTTATTTCCTTGTAAAATTCCTTAACACTATGTTATTTCCTCCTTAGTTTTCCCAATGGTATTTCATACCTATGATAACTACTACCCAAATGCTTTCTCCTCATTTTAACATCATCTCCCAAGCATCATTTCTCACAACTAACTCCTCATGTCATTCTTGAAATCCTTTTTCAAATTCACACTTTCTCCTTATTTTACCAAAGTTTGCCTAAGTCTTTACCTAAGTCCAAAATGACTTTGGTACATACTAAAAACCTCAAGATCATGCCTAAGTCCTTGTTACACTCTAGAACACTTCCTAGTTCATCAAAATTCCTTTAAAACATCTTGAACTCTTTATACATTTCCTAAATTTCGACATAGGTTCTCCTAGCATTTTGTTACACCAAAGCACATTGTTTTCACCACAAATAACCAAGAATACTAACAATCCATCAAACACTTCATATACACCAACTTCACTCATAAAGCACTACATCACAATATAGTGCATAATTTAAATTGCATGGCACTAGGCCCTTAAATGCATGGCTCTTAGGCCCTTAAAGTGCATAATCCTTAAACACTGAATTTCCACAATATATTTGCCTTTGACCTGCAAATACACTCAACACACATATGCCTTTTACTAGTCTCTTGAGAACACTTTACTAAGTCATTCACCATTTGCTCTTTAGGTAGTTTTTAATAAGCATTTATAAGCTCATTTCTCCTAAGGCATTAAACAACATTAGGTTAGAGATTTACCTCTTTTCCAAACAACTCCTTTCTTGTTTCACTATAGAACCGGTAGGGTATTTGATTCCTTGTCAAGTTCTAAACAATATACAAACATTATAATGAGTATTCAAGCTATAAGCTTCATCTCATTGTAAACTCTAATTTTCATTGTTTCAAAAACATTAATGTAGTTGTTTTTACCTTGATCTTTGAAGAGAGTTTGAATATATAACAAGAGAGGACTCCACCTAGTCCATGAAGAGTTGGAATGAAGCTAGAACAAAGTCACACAAAAGAGCTCCATCAATAGGTATTTTCGGTCACAACAAAAACATGGAGGAAATGTGGTTTTATTTGAGATTCCTTACCTAGAGCAAAGGAGAGTAATAATGTCAAAATACAAGCTCAAGCTCCTTCAATGGTGGAACTCCTTGGCACCGAAATGGGGCTCTTGATGTTTTGAGAAGATAGGAATGAAGAGCTTGATGAGAGGAGAGATTGGTGGTGTTTGTTTTTGATTTGGACAAGTGAGCTAGATTTTACAAGTGGTCAAAGATGAGGTTTAATGGTGGTGGTGTGGTATTACCGTGGAAGAGAAGAAAGAAGAGAGGTTGAAGAGAGTGTGGAGCCGTGTGAATACAAGGGAGAAATGAGAGAATGAGATAGACTTACTTTTTGAAGATATTTGTAGTAATAAAGTAAAAAGTAAGTTTAATTAGTTTTCTTTACTTACTTAATATATTAACTAGAGAGTGGTGAGTCACCACACTTAGAAAACCGGCCCCCTATAATATAATGAGGGTATTTTAGTCTTTGTTTGTCAATTTAATTACTTAACACAACATATGTTACAAACTAGCTTATAAAAATCACTATTCACCAAAACAAGGCACTTAGAAGTGAAATTTTTGATTTCCCATTAATATAGCCACCCAAATGTGATACTATATAGTACACATATTAATTAAAGAGTAATGATGGACATTTAGCCATTCAAAACTCATTTACAAGACAATTTTTCAAAAATGTGCTTTAAGACTCCTTAAAGCACATTTTGTGTTTAAACTTGTTTTCAAGCTTGGTTTTCTTTGGTAAATGATTTAATATGTTCATTAATATATAAATGAGGTCTTGGTAAGTTCATTAGGTCTTAACCAAGTTTTATCCCAAGCTTAGAGCACATTTTGGCTCTTATTGACTTTAAAGCACATTTTGTGTTTTCTTTAGTTTAAATTTGTTTACTAATTGTTTCTAAGACTCTTTTGTCTTAATACACCATATTTAGGTGTTTAAACAACATAGCTAGTTTTGGGGTATTTCAAGCTTAAGTGCCAATCCTTTCGTGATGAGTTAACCGTCTTTTGGAGGATCCATTTTAACTCACGGTTGGAAACTCTGCTTGGCCGTTTGTCTAGGGGTGATAAGGTAAAGCTACCTTGTGAAGTACCCCGTATTTACCCATAAGCGCTTCAAATAACGGTTACAGAAGTGAGATCCTCCTCACTGAAATAATTCTTGGCACGCCAAAACGGGTAAAGATGTGCTTCTTAAGGAACCTGTTACTGTCTTTGCATCAGCATGATGACAGGGTATGGCTTCTACCCACTTTCGACACGTAATCAACTGCCACTAGAACAATTATGGCCCTGCGAGGAAGGGAACGGTCCCATAAAATCAATGCCCCAACAATAAAAAAGCTCCACTTCTAGTATCCCTTGTTGTGGCATTTCATGTCTCCTGGATGTATTACCCATTTTCTGACAATTATCACACTGTTTGCAGAATTGGTACACATCTTTATGAAGGGTCGGCCAATAAAATCCTGAGGCCAGGATCTTAGCTGCGGTCCTTGTGGGTCCATGGTGACCTCGGCTTCCCGTGAGTGACAAAAATGTATGACACTTGGAACCTCATCTTCCGGGAGACATCGTCGAATCAACCCATCAGCACTAACTCGGAACAAATACGGATCCTCCCAGAAATAATGCTTTGAGTCAGAAAGAAATTTCTTCTTCTGGGAGTAGGATAGATCATAGGGTACTGTTCCAGAGACTAAATAATTGGCCAGGTCCGCATACCATGGCTCTTGTACTTTGGTGATTGAGAAGACAGTCTCATCGGGGAAGAATTCGTTGATAGGCACACTATCCGTAGGAGTCACCAACCTAGAGAGATGGTCAGCGACGACATTCAATTTTCCGCTCTTATCTTTGACTTCGATGTCAAACTCTTGAAGTAGAAGAATCCAGCGCAATAAGCGAGGCTTGGCTTCTTGTTTTGTAAATAAGTATTTGAGAGCGGAGTGGTCTGTATGCACGATGACTTTGCTTCCCCATAAGTACGATCTGAACTTATCAAGGGAGAAAACTATAGCCAGAAGTTCTTTTTCGGTGGTCGTATAGTTTTTCTGGGCGTCGTTTAGTGTTCTGCTGGCATAAGCGATCACTCTCAAGATTTTCTCTTTTTTCTGGCATAGAGCTGCCCCCACGGCGTAGTCACTTGCATCACACATGATCTCAAACGGAAGAGACCAATCAGGTGGTATGACAACAGGTGCTGACACCAATTTTTGTGTTATAGTTTGGAAAGCAGCTGAACACCTTTCATCAAAATGAAACGGGGCATCTTTCTGTAGCAGGTCGGTCAATGGTTTGCTGATTTTTGAGAAGTCTTTTATAAACCGCCGATAAAATCCTGCATGCCCGAGAAACGCTCGGATGTCTTTAACAGTAGTTGGTGCTGGTAATTTCTCGATAACCTCTACCTTGGCTTTATCCACCTCTATTCCTTTAGCTGATATTTTATGTCCAAGGACAATCCCGTCCTTGACCATAAAATGACATTTCTCCCAGTTTAAAACGAGATTCGTATCCTCACACCATCCTAGGATCAAATCAAGTTGTGCCAAGCATTTATCGAAACTAGAGCCATAGACCGAGAAGTCATCCATAAAGACTTCTATGCTCTGTTCGATGAAATCAGCGAATATTGCTTGCATGCATCTCTGGAAGGTAGCAGGGGCATTACATAGACCGAAGGGCATTCGTCTGTAAGCAAAGGTACCGTATGGACAAGTGAAGGTTTTCTTGTCCTGGTCCTCTGGTGCGATTGGTATTTGGAAATACCCTGAGAACCCATCTAAAAAGCAGTAGTACTCTTGCCCTGCTAGTCGTTCCAACATCTGATCGATCAAGGGGAGAGGGAAATGATCCTTCCTGGTCGCCAAGTTTAAGCGCCTGTAGTCGATACACATGCGCCAACCTGTGATCTTTCTTTGAGGGATAGCCTCTCCCTTATCATTAATAACAGCTTCGATGCCCCCCTTCTTCGGGACAACTTGAACAGGACTGACCCATGGACTGTCAGAAATTGGATAAATGATGTTCGCGTCGAGGAGTTTCAGAACCTCCTTTGAACTACCTCCTTGAGGTTAGGGTTTAGCCGGCGTTGAGGTTGCCTGATAGACTTGTAGTTTTCCTCTATATAGATATGGTGCGTGCAATAGGAGGGATCAATTCCTTTTATATCAGCAATAGTCCACCCAATTGCTGTCTTGTGCTTCTTTAATACCTCAAGTAACCTTGTTTCCTCCCCGGAATTCAGAGAAGAGGAAATAATGACGGGCAAATGGTCATTTTCAGCAAGGAAGGCATACTTGAGGTTAGAGGGTATTTCTTTAAGCTCGAGTTCAGGTGGCTGCTCCACCGAGGGAATTAATTTTTGAGGTTTTCTGTCTAGTTCTTCGATTGGTGGCCGGTACGCTTGATAACCAGCCCTTCCTTTCTCTACGTACGCCAGTATGCGTTAACTTCCGGATCCTCCACCTTTTCTTCTAGAGAAGTAAATAATACTTGCTCTAGCGGTTCAGTTTCAGCTTCCAAGATGGAAGATGGGGAATACATGTCCTCATCTGTAGCAAAATCGCTTTCCTCCTCCTCATCATCTGTGAATCCCACTGCCTTAGCATGAGGAGAAAAGTTTGAGCTTTTCTTCATCATTTTCTGCATGTCGAATTCAATCGTTTCATCCTCGTACCGAAGAGTGATTTTCCCATCATGGACGTCAATGATGGCTTTGGCAGTACTCAGAAACGGTCGACCTAGAATTAAAGGAACCTCAACATCGTCATCCATTTCTAGAATGACGAAGTCAGCTGGAAAGATAAAGCGAGACACTCCAACTACCAGATCCCGGACTATGCCCATGGGCTTGATCTCTGATCTGTCTGCTAGTTGAAGTTTGAAAGGAACCGGTTGCATTTCTCCTCCTTTTACTTTCAAGAAGGTGGCATATGGCATGATATTAATGCTGGCTCCTAGGTCGCATAGACCACTTCCACAGTCCACTCCTCCTATAAAACACGGGATTACGGGATTTCCCGGATCTGTTTGTTTGGGAGGGAGTGCTCGAAGAAGGGCTGCAGAGCATTCTTCTGTGAGTTGCACTGTTTCTTTCCTAGGTTTCTTCTTTTTCTTTGTCAAGAGATCCTTTAGAAATTTGGCGTAATTAGGCATCTCTTGCAAAGCATCAAGTATAGGTATGTCGAGAGTCAGTTTCTTGAAAATGCTCAAGAATTTGGAGAACTGCTCATCTAGGTGTTTCTTTTTCATCCTGTTGGGAAATGGGAGTTCACTGTTTTTATGAGTGGAAGTTGGGATGTCGATTGTAACTCGAGATGGAGGTGGAGTTGCAGGAGTAGGAACTTGGATTTCTGAGGGATGTGAAGCTGGTTTGGTAGTTTCTTCAACATTGATATAGGCCTCTTCATGATTTTCTTTTTCTTTTCCTTTTCTGGTGGCAAGTTCCCTACCACTCCTTAAGGAGACTGCACACAAGTTTGTTGATTGAAATGTGCCATCGTCTATAAGGATTGAATTCGCTTGTTCCTTTGGATTGGGGTTAGTCTGTGAAGGGAATTGACCAGGTGGCCTTTGTTGAGTGAGTAACTGTTGGATCTGAGATTGCAAGGCTTTTTGGTCTTTGCGCAGAGCTGCGACCTCTTCTTGCGTATCTCGGGATTTACCCATCATTGCCTTAAACATCTCTTGCATTTGAGACATATCAGACTCAGGATTCGAAGGAGGTTGAGTCGGTCGACTCGATGAAGCTTCATTGCCATAAGGCTGTTGTTGATATTGCCTTTGGCCTCCTTGGAAATTGGACTGAGGTCTGTAATTTTGAGATGGTTGAAGGGTATGTGGGTTTTGGATTTTCTGTGTTTGAGTAGCGAAGGTTGGATTGCATGTTACGTTGCCAAGGTTGTCTGTACCCTTGATTGTTGGTGATGTAGTTTGCCTCCTCTACTGCTTTTAATTCTTGTAGTTGGGGGAATTGTTCATAGTCATGAGGCCCACCATATTGTGTACAAGAAATAACAGATGAGGAGATGATGGGATAGAGGAGCATAGCCTGGAGGGGTAGTAGATGATGGAAATCATCGACTTAGCTTGCTGGGGGTAGGAATTCATAGCCATCTGCTCAACCACTTTTTGCAGAGTACTGACTTTTGTTGCCTGCTGAGCATTGCTCTCCATGAGTTGCTCATGGCTTTTCATCAATTGGTCGAACTTGTTATCACTTTCCCCAACATGATATAATCCTGGAGTACCGCTCCTTGATCCACCGGAGGCCCAGTCTCTGATTTCCTCACAGAGAGATTCCATGCTGTTCAGAAATTGTGCTCCTGGCTTTTTCAGAATGTCAGCCCCTAACGAAGATAGCACCATTGTTCTGCACGGACCGATCAAGCCCTTGTAGAACAATTGTGATACTTGTTCTTTCGTTAGACCATGGTGAGGACAAGTAAGTAGTAGACCTTTGAAACGGTCCCAAGTTTCACAAATACTCTCCGACCCTGGTTGCTTGAAATTATAAATTTCAGCAATCATCTCCAATGTTCGGCTCGGGGGTAGGAATTTGTCGTAGAACTTGGTGGCCATGTCGTCCCAGGTACTGATGGTACTCGGTGTTAGGCTATGATACCATTTGCTCGCGTTTCCCGTCAGGCTGTGTGGGAATAATGATAATCTTGCATATTGAAGTACTACGTCGGTTGCAGTAAGACTGTTGGCATGTTTGTTATACCCAAAATTTCAACCCCCCGGAGTAGTCTCTAAGGCATACGTGTTACAAAGGGCAAAAGGGGTCAAAAAGCACCAAGGCGGGATTTTCCAAGGACATTATCGGGATTTTCTATTTTTATATGACTTGTTCATTATCTCCAAACACTTCCAAATATCATAGTCATTATGAAAGGTATTTCATGATTCTCTGATAATATTTATTCTGGAAATTTAGCTTTTAATTCATATTATAAGCTAATTTCTTTAATTAACACATGAAATAACCTCAAAATAGAAATAATAAAAGGTTTCCAAAATTAAAATAAAATTGTCACATGGTTAGCATGACTACATACAGTCATAAACCTGAAATTATTTTATTTGGTACCTTAGCCCAAAATTTAAAAGAGAAATTCAATCATTTTTGCAATTTTCTCTCTCCTATGGAAAATACCGAAATTAAAACAAAACGTCATGAAATTTTAAAACAAGATAGAGGATGTTTATTAGAGACTAATGCCGTTGGAATTTCGTTATTTCGACTTTCCAATAATAAGTTATGAATTATGGGAGATTCCAGATTGCAAGATTTTTATCTAATCGGTTATTTATCAAAATAACCCGATTCCAACTCTCAAAATTCCTAAAAATCATCCTTTATCTTCAGTTAAAATTTCATAATTTATCTCGGCCTGAAACATATTTTAAAAAATCAGATTCCCTTAGAGCACGAAATCAGCGTTTTAGATAAAGATCTTGCTCTATCAATTTGACCATGCTCTTTCTATAAAAGGACCCCCAAAAAATGAACTAGGGCAGAAGAGGACACTTCCAAAGTCAGAAAACACAGCCACAAACTTTCTCCCCACGTTTTAACACTTCCAAGCCTCAAATCAATACCGAAACACTGCAGAAATCACCCCGAAATCACCAAAAACTCATCCTTTCTTCTCCTATTGAAACTCCAAGCACCAAAAACACACAAAACCACCACAAAAACAGAAGAGAAACGTCCTTAACAGCATAAAGAAGAAGGGGTCAGAAGCACAATTCGAAGCCAATCCAAAACCGGCATCAACGAAGCACCAAAAGATCCCCGTTGTGAAGAGTCTCATTAAATCCGAAGGTAAAACAGGTTGAAGCCTTGTTTTTCTGACTTTGTTCAACTTTAACTACTCTGTGTTAAAATTTGGAATCGAATTGACTTTTTATCGCTTCTGAATTAGCGTTCGTTTTCGCTTCTGCCCAATAACTTGTTTGCTAAGTTTCGTGCTTAATCGAATTCAAATTGAAAACTTTCAATCACTAACGTCTTGTACATCTTTCAGGCTGCACACCCATAAAATTTGAGCCAAAAACACCTTCGGGAACAGCCTCAACGCCGCCGTCCGAGGGTGTCCGCACCCACGGACGTCATGTCCGGGGTCCCGGACTCCCTGTCCGTAAGCCGGACGCCCACGGACGCGGCGGGATTTTTATTTTAAAATTTAGGTTTTCTAAAATGTCCGGGCCCACGGACGTCCTGTCCGTGGCCCCGGACTTTCAATCTGTTTCTGTTTAATTTGACCTTTTTTTATTAGGTTAACTGGGGTCCGTGGGTTCGGACATTAGGTCCGTGGCCACGGACGGAAAAAAATTTGACCTAATTCTGCCTTCGAAACCCTAGTTTAGGTAACTTTCAATTTCACTTTAATTTTCTGTCAAAAAACTAAAAAAAAAAAAAACAGAAGCGCGCACTAGGTTAAAAACAACTTTGTAAAGCCGTAAAAATCAAGTAGAGGAAAAACGACCTAGGAAGGGTAATGAAAGTAATTGAACCCTAATTAAGTCGAATATCAAGCCCCCGAACCCGAACTCTCCTTTCCTAATTTGATCTAGGTAAAATTAGGTGGCGACTCATAATAGGTTCCAGTGGCTAGCTTAGGTTTTAATAATTATTGTTTTATGACATAGTTATTAATCTTAGGTTATAAGTGGACCTAAAACCCGACTAGATCCCAATCAATTTAATCAACATAGGATAGGGTTTAAAATCGAGGCTCACAGACTGGCGACTCTGCTGGGGAAATTCTTAATTTTAACTTGTTTAATTTTAAGAAAGAGGGCTTAACTTGAAAAATTGTTTATTTATGGCTTTGTTACTTTGTTGTTTACTTTCGTGCGCACTTTAAATTTTTGCACCCCTGCATCATATGAGAGCGAGGGTCCACCTAAACTGATTTCATCCCGGGACCCGTTTGAGGGTCCCCTGTCAGGGACTCACACCTTTTAGGTGATGTGAATAAGCGGGGGAAAAGAGGAGGATGTCGTCTAACCACATCCCCTTAATACCTGGGCCTTAGCCCCAAGCGTTTTCCTGGCAGTGTCCTTACCTAGCCCATTGTTTGGTCAGTCAAAGACCCGGCCGCAGACGCACACCTTCAGGTGATGTGAAAAAAGTGGGGAAGCCCAAAGAGAATAGCGTGCAAGCCCTATTCCTTTGAGGTGACCTGGGCCCATGCCCCAAGCACCTCTCCGGATCGATCCATACCCAGTTTGATTTAAACGCCAAGTGAGGACATGTTGAATTTGTGTGGGCCTTGTTTGCTTGTATGATCGGCCCACTACCCAGCCTAGATTGATAGGAACTTCTCCTACATCAACCTAGCCCAACCCGAATTGGCGGCTCTGCTTGTTTGCGGCCTAGAGGTCCTGTTTGGTTTAATATGTGAGTCATTCGGGCTTCGGCCCAAAAGCTTAGACTTAGGTGATTTCTCTTCTGGCCCAATTTGAATTATCCAATTAGTTCTAGGCCCAAAAAAAAGAAATCCACCTGAACTTGAAATAACCCACAAGTTCTGAAAAATAAAATGTTTTTCTGCTTAGCAACCATATTCTCTGGTCCAAAGAAAGTTAGGCCCATTTGTGATTTAGGGACCATTCCAGCCCATGTGCTTTACTCCAGGCCCAAACACATTCCGGCCCAAGGGCTCATTCTAGTCTAGGTAGACTTCTATTTCGGGCCCTGGTCCAAAACCCTAGATCTAGGTGTTATCTCTCAGGCCCAATCAAAGCCATCTGTTTACATTTCAGTCCAAATTCCAGTTCATAGTCTGAGAGATACTCCAGCCCAAACACCTCATTCTCTAGGTATCCTGGCCCACTCGCTTTCAGCCTAAGTCTGTTTTGATCTATCTCGTGAAGCGTCATTCTCACCTTAGTATCTTTCAGCCCACTTCCTTTTGTTAGCTAATAATGGACACCTTGAACACAGGTAGACTCAAGTCCTAAGTGCGGTCCAATCGACATGGAAGCCCAGCTCGCAATTTTGGAACAAAAGCACATGGCCACCATTGAAGCCATGGAGCAGAGGCATAGTGCTGCCATGGACGCCGTGGAATCTAACTACGTTGCTGTTATCGAAGAGTTGAAAGCAAAGGCTCTTTCCCTCGAGTCCGACGTCAAGCTCGGGATGAGTTAGTGGACAGGCTTCTCAACACCCTTTATGATTGCATTGAAGTTGGCTCCATTAGGGTCCGAGGATCGGAGGAGAATGTCAAAGAAATTGCTACAGAACTTAGGAAAGTGATCAGACAACCAGGAGCAGCAACTTGCATCCAAAGCTGCACCCGTAAGAGAACCAGGCAACATGAGGAGGGCAGTGATCGACAGTCAAGAGGACCTGGTTGGAGCGTTGGGACAGTAGAACCCTCCCGACGGAGTTCTCGACAGAGAGAGTTTACAGACATCGGCCGAACACCAAGACAAGCACTTGAGGAGCTTCGAGGAAGATATCCGATGCAACCGCTCGCCCTGAGGCCAGGAACTACTCATTTGGGGAAGGATCTTAATCAATTTTGTCACTTTCATCAGCTGCCCGGTCACGACACTGACCACTGCAGAGCCCTACAACACAGAATCCAGGATCTGATTGACCAAGGGCTCCAATTCTAAGAACATGGTGGGGAGCGTAGGGCACGCGTGCCCAGGCATCATCAGAAATGTTGTTTTTTAGTGTTTTTCTCATTAAATGCATTTCTTTTCTTGATTAGTTGTCTTTCAACTTTTGTAGTAGTTAGTCCCCTTGAATCGTTTTCGGTAGTTTTCCTGAGTTTGTAATTTCCAACATTATTCTTTTTGTTGAATAAAACATAGTTCATGTTTCATAATTTTGGTACAAGGCATCATTCATTTATTCGAAAAAACTTTTTTTTTTAAAAAAAGAGCACTCACGTCTTTCAAGGATCACGAAGTAATCATTTTCTGACTATGCAATGGAACGACTTGTCTCTTGTTTCTAAAAATTCGAACATGGCTAACCAAACACCACAACTCACCACATAATATCCAAATAACCCACGAAGCGGTTCCAAATCCACATCCGTTTAAGTGTTGTCATAAACCCCAGGTCAATGCTGGGGGCAATCTGAGTTCAGGATCATCATCTTTAATCTTTCGTTTAAGCGTGTGAACTAGTCTCTGAGTGAAATTCACGAGAGTGTCTTGAGCGGAAAAACCACGAGTGAACGAGCGTGTCATTTTTACACGACTCCGGTGAGACCACATTCAAAGGTAAAATAAACGGCATAACTCCGACCGAAGGAGATAATTTGTAAATTTACTCTTAGACCTGCGAAAAGTAACAAAGAGCGGATACACAACTATCAAGAATGACGAAGCACCTAGGTACAACACCACGTAGCCAAAAGCTTGTGAACCCTGACATTAAACCCTAGGCACCCCCGCTGAGCCTTTCATATATTCCTTTTCGATATTATGAACTCCACAAAATAACCCAGCCAACGATGAATGTCCGACCCGGTGACCAAAGGACGCGAGGAGTCCGGCTCTCAGATAACGTTCTCGTCAGTCCAAAGAAGCAACGCCGCTGTCAGCATGACAAAGTGATCCACAAATGGTCCCAGAGTGACACAGGATCCAAAGAGCTCACATCAAAACAGCTCTCGAAGCCCAAAACCGGGAAACACAAGAACCCCGAAGGCAAAGTCAAGAAAGGATAAAGAAAAAAAAGGCAAACCCGAAGCGCCTCGAAGAAGTCCAAATGACAAAAAAGAGAAATGGTGTAAAGGACAACTCCAAAAGTCCAGGTCCAGAAGCTCGAAAACAACGTCAACATGAAGCAGCCAGACAACTTCAAGACAATAAAGATGAATCGAGAGAAGACGCAAGTTGCAGCTTTGGTCACCCATTTAAGCTCCACATACCTCAAATATCCCTCCATGATCCCGTCGTCTTTCATCACACCCTATGGCCACGTTATAAGCTTTAAAGACTTCCGACTTGATAGTTGTGTGTCCAATCACGTGAAAGTAACAGATCAAATGCGTAAATCCATCAAATATCGAATTCAATGGTTTAGAAGTTATGACCATGAGCGAGAAATGAGTGCAAACACCGACCACATCGAGTGTAGGTTAGGAAGCACCACATCAAAGAATAAGCCTCAACCCTGTGAGGATGAGACTTGTTCGCACGTTTAATCAAAGAAAATACTGGGGGCAATCGATCGTTCCGATCGATTGCCATGAACTCTAGCTCGGATTGTCCTAAGGAAAAATACTGGGGGCAATTGTTGGTTCCAACAATCGCCATGTCAACACCAATTGAAACCCAAAGCTTGAGCACCACCATCCCACCA
This sequence comes from Limonium bicolor, assembly GCA_023374045.1. NCBI lineage: Eukaryota > Viridiplantae > Streptophyta > Magnoliopsida > Caryophyllales > Plumbaginaceae > Limonium > Limonium bicolor. The sequence goes on along the minus strand of CM041777.1, from coordinate 306,587,205 downwards.
CAGACACACATAAGCCCTTACCACCACACACACTCTCAAGCCCATCATAAATCACAACCCAATCCCTGGTCTATCACAAATCTGGAACACCGGCAAAAGCCTTTAGCACCACAACAAACACCACACACTTCCACCAATGGCATGTTCATTTTTCAAGAAGCAAATTGCAGATTTGAAATTTTTAGTCAGGAAATGATCATTTCACTTTCCTTTTTCAGCAGGGTTTTTCTCAAGCATTGCCAAGTTCGGCACCTTTTCCAACAGTTTCCTGTTTTGAACGAGTATCTTTCATATATTTTGATTGCATACATCTTATCATCATTGCCATTTTTGGCACTCCAGTAATCAGTTTTCATCATTTGCACGAGACCATTATCTTCCTAACTCATTTTTAGTTCGAGACCCAAAACAGTGCGAGGCCCTACAGTTTCCTCATTCAGTACGAGACCACCATCTTCATCAGTGCGAGACCCATCATTTTCAAGACTTTAGTACAAGACATCTTCATTCAGTGCGCGACCCAGAATCAGTGCGGAATCCAGCTTTTTCTTCATCCATTTAGTACGAGACTTCAGTGCGAGACCAAGCATCTTCATCAGTGCGAGACCATCAATTTCGTCAGTGCGAGACCCATCATCTTCATCAGTGTGATACCTATCATCATCCAGTGCGAGACCAGTACGAGACCTAGTATCATCTTCAGTGCGAGACAAGTACGAGACAGAGCGTGATCTAAGTTGGCGGGGCAGAGGCAATAAGTCCCCATCTTCATGTCAACTTCTTGGGAGAAACAACTAGTGGGCAGTGGCAATAAGTCCCCTTGGTAATCTAGAAGTTATCCCCGCACCCCAGTTGGTGGGCAGAGGCAATAAGTCCCCATAGTATACCAACAAGGAGCATTGGAACGGGTTTCGGTCCCCAGAAGCATCCGAACGTCATTTTCATATCATCCATATCATTTTCATCATTTTCGTCATCTACATTTGCATCACTTTCATTTGCATCATTTTCATCATCTACATTTGCATCACTTTCATTTGCATCATTTTCATCATCTACATTTGCATCACTTTCATTTGCATCATCTTCATATCATCCATCTGCATTATCCAGGCGGTCACAAGACCTGGCGACAGAAAAGTTGCGAGGTGATGGCAATAAATCCTCCTTTTGCGATGTCAACTTATTTTCGGGATCAACGAATGGTGGGCAAAGGCAATAAGTCCCCAAGGTTTTTACCAGGAGTTATCCCTGCACACCGGCTTGGGGGGCGATGGCAATAAGTCCACATTGGGTCCAGCCAGGAGCATTGGCACGGGTTTCGGTCCCCAGAAGCATCCGAGCATCATCAACATTCTTGCATCTACACATTACTTCGTCTTTTAGGTGTCAACGCCTTAGAATCGCTTGACATTACTTCGTCTTTTAGGTTGTCAACGCCTTAGAATCGCTTGACATTACTTCGTTTTAGGTTGTCAACGCCTTAGAATCGCTTGACATTACTTCGTCTTTTAGGTTGTCAACGCCTTAGAATCGCTTGACATTACTTCGTCTTTTAGGTTGTCAACGCCTTAGAATCGCTTGACATTACTTCGTCTTTTAGGTTGTCAACGCCTTAGAATCGCTTGACATTACTTCGTCTTTTAGGTTGTCAACGCCTTAGAATCGCTTGACATTACTTCGTCTTTTAGGTTGTCAACGCCTTAGAATCGCTTGACATTACTTCGTCTTTTAGGTTGTCAACGCCTTAGAATCGCTTGACATTACTTCGTCTTTTAGGTTGTCAACGCCTTAGAATCGCTTGACATTACTCCATTTTCATCATTTTAGGTAGTCAACGCCCTTAGAATAGCTTGACATCATTTTCATCACTTTAGGTGGTCAGCACCTTAGAATAGCTCGACACAATCTGCATATAGGGACTTTTAAGATCCAAAATTTTGGGGTATCACTCAGGCATCAACTAGTCTTTTCATCTTCATTACAAAGCCTAGTTGACGGGGGGCAATCTGTTATACCCAAAATTTCAACCCCCGGAGTAGTCTCTAAGGCATACGTGTTACAAAGGGCAAAAGGGGTCAAAAAGCACCAAGGCGGGATTTTCCAAGGACATTATCGGGATTTTCTATTTTTATATGACTTGTTCATTATCTCCAAACACTTCCAAATATCATAGTCATTATGAAAGGTTTCATGATTCTCTGATAATATTTATTCTGGAAATTTAGCTTTTAATTCATATTATAAGCTAATTTCTTTAATTAACACATGAAATAACCTCAAAATAGAAATAATAAAAGGTTTCCAAAATTAAAAAAAATTGTCACATGGTTAGCATGACTACATACAGTCATAAACCTGAAATTATTTTATTTGGTACCTTAGCCCAAAATTTAAAAGAGAAATTCAATCATTTTTGCAATTTTCTCTCTCCTATGGAAAATACCGAAATTAAAACAAAACGTCATGAAATTTTAACACAAGATAGAGGATGTTTATTAGAGACTAATGCCGTTGGAATTTCGTTATTTCGACTTTCCAATAATAAGTTATGAATTATGGGAGATTCCAGATTGCAAGATTTTTATCTAATCGGTTATTTATCAAAATAACCCGATTCAACTCTCAAAATTCCTAAAAATCATCCTTTATCTTCAGTTAAAATTTCATAATTTATCTCGGCCTGAAAATTTTTACAAAATCAGATTCCCTTAGAGCACGAAATCAGCGTTTTAGATAAAGATCTTGCTCTATCAATTTGACCATGCTCTTTCTATAAAAGGACCCCAAAAAACGAACTAGGGCAGAGAGGACACTCCAAAGTCAGAAACACAGCCACAAACTTTTCCCCACGTTTTACACTTCCAAGCCTCAAATCAATACCGAAACACTGCAGAAATCACCCCGAAATCACCAAAAACTCATCCTTTCTCTCCTATTGAAACTCCAAGCACCAAAAAACACAAACACCACAAAAACAGAAGAAGAGAAACGTCCTTAACAGCATAAAGAAGAAGGGGTCAGAAGCACAATTCGAAGCCAATTCAAAACCGGCATCAACGAAGCACCAAAAGATCCCCGTTGTGAAGAGTCTCATTAAATCCGAAGGTTAAAAACAGGTTGAAGCCTTGTTTTTCTGACTTTGTTCAACTTTAACTACTCTGTGTTAAAATTTGGAACGAATTGACTTTTTATCGCTTCTAAATTAGACGTTCGTTTTCGCTTCTGCCCAATAACTTGTTTGCTAAGTTTCGTGCTTAATCCGAATTCAAATTGAAAACTTTCAATCACTAACGTCTTGTACATCTTTCAGGCTGCACACCCATAAAATTTGAGCCAAAAACACCTTCGGGAACAGCCTCAACGCCGCCGTCCGAGGGCTGTCCGCACCCACGGACGTCATGTCCGGGGTCCCGACTCCCAGTCCGTAAGCCCGGACGCCCACGGACGGCGGCGGGATTTTTTAAATTTTAAAAATTTAGGTCTTCTAATAATGTCCGGGCCCACGGACAGCCTGTCCGTGGCCCCGGACATTACAATTTTCTGTTTTCTGTTTAATTCGACTTTTATTTTTATATAGGTTAACTGGGGTCCGTGGTTTCGGACATTAGGTCCGTGGCTACGGACGGAAACAAAATTTGACCTAATTCTGCCTCCGAAACCCTAGTTTAGGAATCTTTAATTTTACTTTAATTTTCTGTCAAAAAATGCTAAAAAACCAAAAAACAGAAGCTCGCGCACTTAGGTTAAAACGACTCGTAATAAGCCGTAAATAAACCAAGTAGAGGAAAAACGACCTAGGAAGGGTAATGAAAGTAATTGAACCCTAAATAAGTCGAATATCAAGCCCCCGAACCCGAACTCTCCTTTCCTAATTTAATCTAGGTCAAAATTAGGTGGCGACTCATATATTCCAGTGAGCTAGCCTAGGTTTTAATAATTATTGTTTTATGACATAGTTATTAATCTTAGGTTATAAGTGGACCTAAAACCCGACTAGATCCCAATCAATTTAATAAACATAGGATAGGGTTTAAAATCGAGGCTCACAATGTTGCAAGAATTTTGTAACATGTAACAGGGCTTCGTCTGGACTGGTGCCATCAAACATGCCCAACTCTTTCACACATCTGATTTGATGATATGGCTTCAGCTTCTGCCACTCATCGTATTCGGATGGGCTAAGGTGAGGAAGGATGATAGCAGGCTGTTGTCCTTGGTTAGACGGCCTGTTGATATTTCGAACTGTCGCTGGTGTAGATGCCATGTCAGTTTCCGGGTCAGAATCTATCACTGTGGTGGTAATGTTCTGTTGAGTTCGTCTCTGCCTTAAGGTACGCAGAAAGGTTCTCTCGATCTCTAGATTATAACCGACCGTGTGATTATTGATATTTTCTGGGAGACTGTTTGACCTGGTAAAAGGCATTCACCACTCAAAACAGAGAAAAGAACTGGTTATGTGTTAGAATAATAAAAATGTTAGGAATTAGTAGACAGAAATTTAAAGTTAGTAGTTAGGGACAATGGAAAGAAATGACAGAAAATTGAAATGACAATGGAACGAAATGACAATGGAACGAAATGACAGAAATTTTAAGTTAGTAGTTAGAGACAATGGAAATGGAAATGACAGAAATAAATGACAATAATATTAAGATGTTAGGAGTTAGATGTCCAAAGTCCGAAGTCAAATGTCCAAGTCAGATCAGAAGTCCGATGTCCAAGTCAGATTATTAACAAGATAATATTGACAGATTATTATAATATAACAGGTGAATTAACCGGGGCTTAGGGACTAGATTAAATCAAGTCCCCGGCAACGGCGCCATTTTGCAGAGTGGATTTATCGTGAGTGATTAGTACTGGTGAAATTGATAAAAGAAAAATTAATACTCTAAATATCCGTCGGGCTGCAAATAAAAACCCGGTCGCAGTAGTATAGAAGACAGAAGCGGCCGGGGTCAAACCGTGGGACTTATAGCGAGATAAAATAGTTCCTAAGCTTGTCACAAAAGGGGGGAAGTTAATTGACTTGTTTTAAAGAAAATATTAAGCAGATTAGAAAACTGAGTGCAGATGAATTAAATGGAACTCCGGGTTTAGGTTTTATATAATCTGATTAATTATGCTATCTCTACCGGTTTAATTTATTAGTTTGGCAAAATTCCTGTTATTATCCTAAGGACTAAGTCATAGACCCTTAAGAACTCGTTTACCAGAAAATGCTCGGTCTAATCAAGGTTTGAGCAATACTATGTAAACGGACGTTAAATTCGAGGAATTATAATTGCATCTGAAAATACTAACCTATTAAATCATAATAAGCTTTCTCCAGATTTACGGCTTAATTAACCTGTCTATTTATCACCTGGTCTGATCAAAATAGACTTAGGAAAGCATTTTAATAAATTCATGTAATTTATTAAAATGGTGAGAGAAAACCTTTAAGCGTAACAAACTGTATTTAATTTAACCGGTAGAAATATTGATTACATAACTAAACAAACCATAATTAAAACCCTTGCCCGGAGCAAATCCTCCTTAGCCTGACATATTAACTGGTAATAAGTCAGACAGAGGTTGGACGTAATAACAATACGAGATGCGTGGATGATGAATGGAGAAAATGAAGAGGAAGAAGAGTGGGAGCATACGTAGGATTTTTGTAACTGAAATGAGAGATTTTGAGTGTTGAGTTTGGGGTGGAACGTATATGAGCGTGAGTAGTTTTTGATGAAGTAGCAGTGGCTTTTTATAGAGGAGAGGAAGAAGAAGATCGATTGCAGACAGAGGTGGAAGAGCATTGATTGCTCATTAATTGCAGGGGACAGAGCTGAGGAAAATAAGGTGTCGACGGGCGAAGTAGATGGATATGGCAGAAACAAGTCGACGGGCGAAGTCGACGTGAAGAAGAAAACTGGCGCGACTGATTTTTAGTCACGACCGCCTACATGTCCGCCCCATAACAGGCGGTTCTTTATGTGTGTCCGCCTGAACAACCGCCTAAAACTAGGCGGTTCCCTTGTCTCCGCCTTTCCTTCACGTCCGCTAAACAACCGCCCAAAGCTAGGCGGTTCTCTCTTGCGTCCGCCTTCACTACCGCCCAAAGCTAGGCGGTTCTTCTTGCGTCTGCCTTCACTACCGCCCACATCTAGGCGGTTGCTTGTGAGTCGTCCGCCTCCTCAACAGGCGGTTACACATGCGGTCACAAGCATAAGCATTGACCTATTTTCCTTCCGACTTTGACCGGCTCTAGATTCTTCGTTTGGACTCCGTTTTTCGAGCCGTTTGCGTCTATGCGTTCGTCTCTTCGTCTACTTCACTCCCGGCTTGGTTTTCCTCATGTTGAACCAATAAATTTGTGAGATAAACAATAAAACATAAACTAGAGGAAAACTAACCGAAGTGGAGAAATGAGCAAGAAAAGTTCTAATATTATATATGAAATACACCTATAAAACATGCTCATTTGGACACTTATCATAATCCAAGTCACCCCAAGCTTAGAGCATGTTTCTGCCCAAACTGCCCTTAAGGCATTTTCTTATGTCTTCCTTCGTTTAAATTGTCTACCAATCTTTCTAAGGCATATTTTAGCCTTACTACATCATATATTGATGTTTACTTAACATACTTAGGTTTGGGGTATTTCAATCTACCCCCCTTAAAAGAACTTTGTCCCCAAAGTTCCCATGCATCTTATCTTATTAGAATACCTATCTTACCTCATTCCATAGATCATATAGATCATACTTATGTATACTTAAACTCATTGGATCATTAGATCCACCATATGCTTATACTTAAATATCACACAACATGCTTAAGCATGTATAGCACTCAAAATTCTCTTTGTTTCTTTTGATGATTAAAACAATCACATAATTTTCCAACGTATTCTCCCATGTCACCGGTCCGTAGACAATGGCTCGTTCGTCCTCGTCACCATGGGCCAGAATACAAAACACTCTGCTCTCCCCATGTCACCGGTCCGAAGACAAAGGCTCGTGCGTCCTCGACTTCATGGGCGAGACTCAGTAAAAAGGTAATCCTTTTTACGAGGTCATGTGAGGAATAATTCCTCTAATTAAAAATACAATCAACTCCAATGTCGTTTTATACTAACGCCTCCATCCTTAGCGTGATTTAATTGTGACCACTGGTAGGGAGTTTCAGGAATCATCCAGCCCTGATGTGATCAACATCAGTGTAGAACTATCCTTCCACCCCAATTTGTGTTCGGTTTCCCTTGATCCCTAGAAAATCAAGTTCCACCTCCCACATCATTTTCAAACATCCAAATAATTCACTCATGTCCAATTTTCTATCTTTTTAGTCTTTCTAATCGTAATCAATACATCTCCAAGGTGTGGACTCCGTCCATCGAACATTCCCGATTCATCTCTTAGTAATTACCTCAAGACTTAAATTCCTACCAAGTTCTATAACCGTCTCATACCAATTCTCACCATCTTATATCTCATAGCATTACTATCTTCTTCCTCATACTCATATCGAATAGTATCCCATAGTGTTATCTTATTCTTATCTCACACATAGTCTCATATAGACTCATACCTCATATATTCCTTATTTCTGAAGTCTCCTTAATCCTCTTCCTTAATTCTCTTAACTTGTACTCACACCGGAGTTAACAAGATAGGTACTTAATATGTATGGTATACACATCTTCTATGTGCAATAACCATGATTTATCTCAAAATGTTTATGTAAAACATATTCTCAAATTATTTTGTGCTATGCGCACCGTAGTTTATGTACTAAGTACATAAGCATACGCTAAGCGGTTTTCGCTCTACCCCCCTTAAAATGGATTACGCCCACGTAATCAACACCATATCATTCTTGAACATAAGTTCAAGATGTCTAATTCTCACCAAGCATTCTAGCTTCCATGTCATCTATCTCACTTACGTTTCGATCAGAGGGTCATAACTATGCTAATGACTTAGTCTCTGCATCGAGGATTCTTAACGGTACTGATACCATATTCTTAACTTAGTTTGGTCTAACTTCAAAGGTAGTGGTCAGCTAGCTTCAGCTACGCGACTCTGATAATCTTAGGCTTAACTGCCTTTCTAATCGTTCATAGTATTGTATATCCTTCTGCCTCCTTACAGTTTAGGAATGTTGGTCTCTCAGTGGACACGTGTTATCTTTTTATATACACGGCCTTAATGAGTTGTAACTTGTCTATCCATTTTCCTTGAAGATCTTATGTTCATACTCTTAGTGTTTTCTCGAATGTCTAAATTGTTCTCTCCAACTGACCTTTGGTCTGAGGATGACCCTTAATCTGAAACTACTGTTTAGTGCTTATTGCACTTTACAGCCTTATCCTTAACACTTTAAGACATGTCCAATGTCTGTGCTTAACAATCCGTGCTCTTCGCACTTCATAGTCCTTAATTATTTGTTCTCTGATTCCTTTGTGTTGTTGGTTCAACTGAATTCTTCTCTTCGACTGTTTGTGGTAGTAGCTGCTCTTGTCTGATCTTGCGTCGTTGTCCGTGGTACGGAGTCGACTACTTCCCATGTTCCTTACACCACTCGTCTACATGCATGGGGTACCTTACTGGTACATTACTACTTACCCGACTAACTCATAAATGAGCGTGTCAGGCCTGCAAGCCCCTGTGGGGTGCAGTCATCCCACGTCTCGTTTTAGTAAACTCGTAGTGTCCGTCACACGTTTAGCTATTGCCAATCATGAAGTATTCTGTTGTCGATCTCCTCTTTCATCGTTCCATAATAACACTCATTGTTCTTCTTGAACTTAATCAAGGAAAATCCATTTACTGCTTTCTTGGGTATTGTATGCTCTAGTTGTTTCTGTATCCCGTACTGATTCGGTCTCTTAGCGACTGAGGTCTCTTCCCATAGAGCCTCTTATCTTCTTTCTCATATTTGTTTTACTAGGAATGCACTTCCAGTTCCTTAAGGAATGGGTAATGTGCTTCCTGTGAAATCTTACCTAACCTGGTCCAGACTACTGGCATCAATGCACAGTTCATCTACCATCTTATTTCCTTACTTATATCAGTCTTAGCTTATAAATCTAATTGCCTCAGTGTCAATATTTGACGGCTCATACCTAATGGTCGCTTTACTGCGCACCATGGCTTAATTCCCCTTATATAAATATTGTACTCACGACCACTACTACCGTGGTAGTTGGCCTTTACCATGTTGCCCATTGATGGCGCAACTACTTACTCATTTACTCTAACATCTTATCTTATATTAAATCCCCTCGTGGTGTAAACACACTAGGAGTTCTCTAATTTCGGTGTTTGGTGGTTGTCATACCGTATTGTAAAATGGTTATCTCTTAATACGAAGGTGTTCTGCTTCAATCAGGTTCATAAGTAGGCTAATTTTTTTCGCACTCTTTCATCCTTATGATGTTGCTTACCATGTAATTTTAACCGGTTCCTGAAGAAGTCATCCGCTGAATCACAAGCTCTTCTGAGCATTGGTCACATGACGTGCCATAATGTGCACTCACAATGTTTATCTCTGACGATCACTGATTCTTACATCCTGGGTGTTGGATATGGGGTCTATCTCTGCAGCCTTCCTTATTACTCAAGTATATCTGGTATGTTCTAAGGTAATCTCAAGGTTTACAGTTTCCATTCTCTAACAAACATATTATTTCTCTAATAAGTGAAAGCCCTTTTTGAGGGGTTTATTCCCACTCTTGGCCTCACAACAAGGAGAGGTATCCCCACCCTAAAGGCATGGTTCGTTCTCCGCCCTTGCCAATGTACTATCTCATTATTATCATTGGTGCCTTTTCCTGGCAATATTTTCCACAATCTAAGTTATAGGTTTGGTAACCGTTCATATCAACGAATTGTAGTTCATTCGTAGCTTAAATAAGCTCTCTTACAACTTACTGCGCCTCGGGCTCTGATGTGGTTAACATCCTTGGCTCGTAGGCTCTTAGTGCTTAATGCCTCAGTCCATTACTTGTACTCTTATTCATCTGTAGGTCATTCTTTTAGGTTTTTGTTTCTTTGAACATTATCCACCGTTAGGTTACATATTGAATGTAGTATCGGGTTTCATGGTAAGTTGCTGCATCCTGCTTCCTGCTATGGAAGTTAATTCAGGTGATCAGAGGTTACTTAGTGTCTTTGACAATACTGCCATTTTACAAGACTTATGTCTTTTAGCAATCAAGGTTAGGTTCGTATTAGGCGTCTGCCTTACAGTGTCTAAATTGGATATTTATCCAGGCCATCTTATACTTCCATCTCAACGCTTCGTTCAACTTTCGTTGACTACGCCACCCGTTGATGATCAATCATACTTGGGTGTTAATGAGTTAAACAAACAGTATTAACTGTCATTCATCAGTTGTTCAGCCCGACTATGCCCGCTCTATGGGGGTAGTCTTCTGAGCTTTCCTTTTCCAGAGTTGTACGTCTTTAATCCTTAGTAGGTTATAGCTTACGTTCATTTCTTTTATCCTTGTTTTCTGGGTTTTCCAACATCTTCCTTGAAGAATGCTTATTACCGGTATTCTTAACGATCAATCTGGGAGTCTTATCCCATCCTTGTTGAAAGTTCTTATGTCGATGGTATCCATTGTATTCCGTAATGCATTCCTTGTACGCTATCACTACGTAGTGTTTTGCTCGCATTATTGAGCGATCTCTTATGTTCTTCTCTTTGAGATCCGGGTTTAGTGTTCTTACCGTACTGTCGGTTGTTGTTGTAGTAGGTTGTACCGTTGCTAAAATATATGTCGTTTGGTATTCCGTCCAGGTTCAGCTCCCTGCTGACTGGTGTATCCACTCATCTCATCCTGGTCAGGCCGTCAGGCCCTTCCAAGGTCTCATTCTCCCGTTCTTATGGATTTGTAATCCGGTATTAGTATGTTCTACATCTGTAGTGTTCTGTTATCTCGCCATAATGGCTTTCCGTGTAGCCTAACCGTGGTAGCACTTGTTATGGCAAGTGCGCCATGCAAGATGGGCTACCGGTACTGCGTGCGTCGGTAGTTGTTCTTCCACCTATTTCTTTATATCTTTGGTAGTCCCCAGGACTCCTTTGATGTTCTCTTATTTTGGGACAACTAGCCATTCGGCAGTTCCCTGGTTGGTTTGACAGTACTGTCGTTTATCAGGGCGTTCCTCATCCTGAGGGAACCCCTCGTTACTCCTTATATCTTAATCCTCGCTCCCGTCTTCATGTATTTTGTCGTGATTAATAAGTAATGATTCTCCTTTAGGCACTACATCGTAGTCCTATTCCGGTATACAATTGTATGTGTTTCTACCGTCGTCCGCATTATGTCGGCCAGGTTTGCAACCTTCTTCATTGTATGGGGGTTTGGAGTTCCCGTTCCTAACTGGAGCTTCCGGTAGTCTTAACCCTCAAGATTTATATTATCCCACTGCTATGCTCATTTGGACCACTGTCCGGTACTCACGTCACTTATCTTTTCTTACCCATTGCACCTTTAGTGCTTTTCTTATCATTGGTATTACGGTGTAACTCGACTGCGTAGCATGTCGACCCATGTTGCCGGTAATTACCGTTCTCTTACTGGTAAAATTTTGTTGGCAGCGCCTATCTCCACGTTGCGCTCCAATTAAAAGGTTCAAGTTCCCGTGAACTGTTGTTCAACAAGATGTTTCTCGTATTGCTTACTGTTAACTAACTGCCAGATCGGGTTTCCCCAAGTAAGAGAAGGCTTCCTTCTCTCTGGCGTTTGTTCCACATATTCAGGGTTAGGGACGTGGAGGGCGGGTCTAGGTACTATGGATATCCAGTAAACACCGGGGAGTCCTGACTAATTACGCACCTCTCACTCTATCTCTCAACCCTTAACCCAGAACTCAAACTCAACCTCAGTATTCTCCTAAGTTCGGTATTTCTTGTCTTCAGAGCGTAACTACGCTCTGATACCACTTTTTATAACACCCCAACTCGATCCAATCGTGGTTTCGCAACTTAACAATATATATAAACGTCACCGCGAATTCAATACACTCCAGGACCTTGCCACGGTCTGATTGACAGAATATACTGAACATTAGTACATACCAAACTTAACCAATTACATATCCTTCTTACAATCCCCTCACATCCTATACATCTTACTAACTCAAATTGCCATACGAGTGTACATGCACAACTCGTAGGCCACACTTAACCCGTAACGCTTGTACCCCATCTTACTCTCGTGACGGCCGCCTCCTGACATTCACCTATGTAGTAAAAACAGCCCCCAAAGGGGGTCAGCACGAATGCTGGTACGATCCTCTCATGGCCCCCAACCTAACGTGGCTACGACGACTAATTGTCGATAGCATGGAGGTTGATTAGATGCACAACATAATAGAAAGTGCAGTAAACAACAATCCAAATATGAACAATCAAAGTTCAAACATAATGAACGACTTAAATGCGTTCCCTTAATTAGAGAGTTAATTATTTAACTCCTTAAGTTATGTTTCCTCTTAATCTTAGTCCATCCTTATCTTACCTCAATCTTAGTCTTATCTTAGCCTTAGAAACAACCATCCTTTAAAAAGGAATGAAAGTAGCTTATCTCAGTCTTATAATACAAACCATCCTTTAAAAAGGAATGGTTGCAACTTATCTCAACCTTATCTAATCTTAGAATACAAACCACTCTTTAAATAGAAATGATTGCATCTTACCTCAATGTTTATTTTTGTCGGGTCAAAAGCAACCCTAGCCAATGAGCTATTAACTCCATTGGTTGAATAAACAACTTATCTTATAATTTAGGATTTAGGTGATCCTACCGCACCATCTTCATGCCCCCTACCTTGTACTGTATGTCCAACGTAGCTGAGCCGGCAACCGACCCTAGGCAACAAGTCCGAAGACAAGTCCTTAAGCGGAAGTCGGATCTGCTATAGATACCGACCCCCTTTTTCCTTAGCATGCATGACCGGAGTCAGTCCCGGGTTCCTCACTCCCCCCTTAAGTTCCAGTTAGTAGAAGTCTCAAGACAATGTTTGTTGGTTAATCTCTTTCGGTTTATAACAAACTTATATTAGGGAGCGTTCCTTAGTCTCACTCAATTCCTTACTAAACGTTGGTTAGTAAGTTCTCACAGTAAGTTGTGTTAGTTTTCAAACATCACACAACAATACAATAAACATAATGTTCCGGTTGCATGCTTTATCTTGTTTAGTGAGCACACAAAAACAAATAGCACACAAGCCGAGGGACACCTCGTTAGCAAACAGGTCACAAGAAGAACTGTACCATTCACCGTTGGTCGTTCGGTTGCTTACTCTCTTCCAGAGTCCAAATACTCAAGCCCTAAAACATTCATTCAGTTTTAGGTTGTTAATCACTTGATTAATTCAACTTATTTAACTTACATAACCCATAATGATTCCCACCTAACACCTCTTAAGTTTTACAACTTAATCTTACAACTTAACCTTAAACGTTTAAGTTTATACTTATCTTAATCTCTTAGGTCTTTATACCTCTATTCATCATTGCCCTCTTAATGGGGTACCATTAATACCACTAAACTTCCTTAGGGTTTCTCTCTTTTTTTTTCATCTTTAGGGTCGACCGACCTTACCGACCGACCTTACCCAAGGTCGGTCCATTCTAGAACTTATTACCGTTTGAAAATTTTACCCCGATCCACCTTGCAAGTCCGGTCCCCAAGGTCGGTCCATTCCCGAGAGTTTTTCCCCGTGGGAAATTTAAGCTCGACCGAACTTGCCAAGGTCGGTCCTAAGTTCGGTCGATTCCAGAGACTCAATTCGTACACAAAATACAAGCCCGACCGAACTTGTAAGTCCGGTCCCCAAGTTCGGTCGATTCCAGAAACTCTTTCCGGTAGTGTGAACTGAGCTCGACCGACCTTGCAGGTCCGGTCCCTAAGGTCGGTCGGCTCCAGAACCTTGTTTCTAAATTCCCATTTAACTCCAAACTTCTCCACAAGTTCCCCCATGTGTCCTAATACCATTTAGGCACTTAAACTCACCTTAGAACTTCCACCAAACTCTCCAAAACAACTTCCAAAGATCTTCTTAAACATCCTCTCAATACTTTTAAAACTCCTAACACTTAGCACTTATTTCCTTACATTTCCAACTTGTAACCTTACCAAAACTTCTACCAAGTCACCTTGCATATCCATGCACCAATTCCTCTCTTTTCCATTTGTTACTCATCATTCCTAAACTCTTGGACATACCTAAACATTTCTTCCCATCCTCTTAGCACCTTAACCTTGTTCTTCTTTACCTTGACCTTCCTACACCCTCCTTAGACATCTACATTTCTTTTACTCAATTACTCACCATTCTCATGACCTTACACTCTTATACATTCCTAGTCAATCTACAACATTCTCCTTCAATCTTCACTCCCATCACCTAAGTCCACTCATTACCATCTAAACTAAAACCTTATTGTTCCACTACTAGCATCATCACTACTTACACAAGCTTCCCAAGACTTTCATTGATATATTCCCTAGTTCATACCTAAATCACCTTAAGCATTATACACCTTCTCCTTCAAATTTATGCACAAGTCTCACCATTCCTCTTACCATGACTCTGGTGTGTTCAATACACCCTTTTGAACTCTAATTTCCTCATAGACAACTCTAGGTCATTCTAAACCTCAAGAACTCCTTAGTTAACTCATTTCCACTCAAATCCCTTTTTAATGATCCCAAGTGAATCCTAGGGCATCTTAACTCACCACTACCACTTAAACACTTTGTTTTCTACTCAAATTTCGCCATAGCTTCTCTAGTATATTGTCATGCCCAAATGCATTGTTTTCCCCATTCAACCATCTCACACACATCAAGTTCTTTCTCATCATATTTCATCACCCAAACCAACTCATTCACAACAAACTCAATATATTGCAATAATCTTAAATTGCATAGCATTAAGGCTCTTAAATGATATGGCTCTTAGGCCCTTAAATGACTTAAACTTAAACACTGAATTTCCCACATATAAAAGCTTTCAACCTGCAAATACACCCATCAATCTCA
Organism: Limonium bicolor; assembly: GCA_023374045.1. Lineage (NCBI taxonomy): Eukaryota > Viridiplantae > Streptophyta > Magnoliopsida > Caryophyllales > Plumbaginaceae > Limonium > Limonium bicolor. The sequence continues at coordinate 306,572,153 of CM041777.1, read as the reverse complement.
TAGTAGTTATAATGCTCTTAAATTCCATCTTAAACTTATATTATCAACTCATTCCCATTGGCTCCTTAATCACAAGTTCATAAGCTTGTTTAAATTCTTTTTTCTAGGTTATATAACCCATTACATAATGTAAGCTTTAAGCTACATTAGTACTTATCTAAATACCATCCCTTAAAACTTAAACCACCATTAGGTAAGCATTTTACCTTGTTTTCCCAAGCTTATCTTAACTTCCTCCTTAGACCTTCTTCTTGAATGAATCTCGGCCACCATTTTAATTTCCCTTGCCAATGTTCTAATCAATATACATTGACTCTCATGAGTGCTAAACAATAAACTAACCTTAAGGAGTAAACCCTAGGTTAAAAATGTGTTCTAAGGTATTGAAATGAATGTTTTACCTTGGAGTCTTAAGATAGGCTTGGATATGAATCAAGAAGGACCTCCTCTAGCCCTTGTAGAATAGAAAATAATCTAGAACAGGCGTAAAAAAAGCCCCATGAGTAGTAATTTTTGGTAATATGGAGAAATGATGGAAAGATGATTTTTATTACATTTTCTTTACCTTAAGAGAATGGAGAACCAAATGGGCTCTTCAAACTTGAGTTTCCTCCATCAATGGAGTTTTCCCTTGGCACCGAAATGGAGCTTTGAAGGATTTGAAAAGATAGAAAGGAGGGCCTTGACTTAACTAAGACAAATATGCAATTTGTTTTGGATTTGGAGCTTGGAGTTGCATTTGGCAAGTGAATGAAGGTGAGGAGCCATGGATGGAGCTCTCTCTCGGTTTTGGAGCAGGAGAGGAGAAGGAGAAACCGTGGAAGGAAGGAGAAATGAAGAGAGAGAAGAAGAAAGGTGACTTAAATGAAGATATTTGTTATAAAGGTAAATAGTCTTTCTTTTACTTTCCTTCCCTTTTTCTTTTCTTAATTTGATGAAGTCTTTAATGACTCATCCCTTAGAAACCGGCCCCCTTATTAGATAAGGCTAACATGGTCTTTGTTGACCAACTAATTGACTTATGTTCACTTAAGCTTAATTTGGCACTATTTGGCACTATTCACAAACTAGTGCACATATTTGTGAAATTTTTGATTTCCCATTGGTTTAGTCTTCCTAATGTGATAATAATTAGTACACATGTTGATTAAGATGTAATCATAGGCATTTAGCCACTCAAAACTCATTTCTAAGACAATTTCTCAAAAAGGTGCTTTAAGAAGTCTTAAAGCACATTTTGTGTTTAAGCTTGTTTTTGAGCTTGGTTTTCTTTGCTAATTGATTTAAAATGTCCATTAGAATATTACTAAAGTCTTATAATGGTATTTGGGTGCTAATCAAAGTCACCCCAAGCTTAGAGCACGTTTCTGCCCAAACTGCCCTTAAGGCATTTTCTTATGTCTTCCTTGGTTTAAATTGTCTTCCAATCTTTCTAAGGCATATTTTAGCCTTACTACATCATATATTGATGTTTACTTAACATAATTAGGTTTGGGGTATTTCAGATTGCTTGTCTAACTTCCTTGTTGTGTGTACTGCCCACGATGTAGTCTTCTAGGTGTTTAGGCATTCCTCTGGTCCTTTCTGACCTTCTCAGTGGTTGCTGATGGGTAACAGTTTCCTCTTCTTGAGTCAGTGAATGCTCGCTGATGTCCAGGCTTGGTTGTGCCTCTGGTGTGACCGGATTTCTGCCTTCTGGTTCAGTAACACTTTCTGTATCTTCAAAATCAAAGAACTCAAGAGGTGGTGAGTATGGATTAGCAGAAAAATAAGGTGGTTGCTCATTTCCTGCTCTGGTAATTTTTTCTATTTCTTTCTTTTGGTTCTCTCTGAAAGGGAAAATATTTTCATGGAATTTGACATCCCTATTGTAAACAACCCTTTCATTATCCAAATCATAGATTTTGTAAGCCTTCTTATCTGTAGCATATCCTAGGAAGATCCCTTTAGAGGATCTGAAAGCAAATTTATCATGAAGAGATTGGTTTTTGTGAGCAAAAACTAAGCTTCCAAAACTTCTAAGTTCTTCATAATTTGGTTTTCTGTTAAACAAAACCTCATAAGGGGATTTACCTAGCAGGCTATCTAGGGGCATTCTGTTAATAAGATACACAGCAGTAAGGATGCTTCCCCCCCCCCCCCCGAATTTTAATGGTAAAGAATGAAACAGTAAACTTCTTGCTGTTTCTAAAATGTGGCGATGTTTCCTCTCCACTACCCCATTTTGCTGTGGGGTGTGTGGACAAGAAGTTTGGTGTTTGATTCCCTTAGACTTCAAGAACTCAGAACTTTCTTTGTACTTCCTAATTCATAGGCATTATCAGTTCTAATTCCTTTAATCTCTTTGCCAAACTGTAGTTTAACCATTTTCAGAAAATCGATTATATGTTTAAATGCTTCAGATTTTGTTTTGATCAGTTGGACCCATGTAGCCCTAGAGTTATCATCCATAAAAGTCAGAAAATAAGAGTATCCATCAAAAGTTTCAAGTTTATAGGGACCCCAAACATCTATATGCATTAGATCAAAACATTCTGTTGCAGTAAAACTTTTCTTAGGGAAAGGAATACGATGGCTTTTGCCTCTACAACAAGATTCGCATATGAACTGTCTCTTACACAAGTGCTTATCAACAATCCTAAGTTTTTCTATCTTGCTAATGGGCAAATGCCCAAACCTGTGATGCCAAAGACTCAGAGCATCCGTACAATCAAAACCAGCAACTATTTTTCCCACAACAGAACTAGAAACTAACTCCCTTTCCTCCTCTCTATTGCAATAATCAAGCAAGTAAATTCCAGAAATTTGTCTTCCTATTTGGTGTTCAAGGAGGCTTCTAGAATCCTGAAACATACAGCAAGAATTGTCAAAATTGAATTTGCCATTCATCTGTTGCGCTAATCTAGCCACAGATATCAAGTTAAAATTGAAAGCAGGAACATATAACACATCAGACAAAGTTATCCAATTGTTAATAGTCATAGATCCCTTGATGGTTACCCTTTGAGGATGGCCATCGGGCATATTAACTATGTGCGCATGCTGTAGATTCTGATAGTTGTCAAATTTTTGTAAATCACAACACATGTGTTGTGATGCTCCAGAATCGATTATCCAATCCATGTCTCTTCTACCTACATGTTCTTCATTACTACTGCAGGTGATATGATTATTCAAAAACTTTGGAGGAAAATTTAGAGAAAGGTTACCAACGAAACTACACCCTGCGCTGCTTCTGGTTGGTCGTTCTGTTCCTTCCTCCCGATTCTGGGCTACATGTGCGAGAATCTGGTTTATCTCTTCCACGATGTAGCTTCTTGCGACAGTTTCTTTGTGGTTCGCTTTGGACTGGGTTACATCATCGGTGGGATTTCCTTCTCTGTTCTCGAGAGCATTGGCAGCCGTGGAGGATTTCCTACTCTTGGGACTTCTCTAGTTGGGCGGATATCCGACCTTCTCAAAGCACTTGTCTTCGGTATGCCCGCTCTTCTGACAATGGTTGCACTGTAGATAACCTCGTCTAGGGTTTGTTCCTCTGCCGTAAGCTTTATTGTTGGCCATCAGAGTTCTTGGCCAAAAATTCGTTGCGAAGGAAAGGGCGTTGTTGCCTTCTTGATTTCCTCCAGCCCCGACACCCTTCTGTCTCTCCTCTTGAACAAGGAGGGAGTAAATTTGTTGTGCTGAAGGTAATGGTGACATCATTAACACGTTACCTCGAACTTGGCTGTACTTAGGGTTGACGGACATGAGAAACTTAATCACCCGTTGCTTCCTGATGTACTCCTTGAATTTGTCATTCCCTGCGCAAGAGCAAGTAGGCAGTGTGTCCATGGAATCGATTTCGTCCCAAATCTTCTTTACTTTAGTGTAGTAAGCACAAATCGAATCTTCCCCTTGTTGTATCGACGCCAATTCTTGCTCAAGCGTGTACAGGCGTGCTATGTTACTTTCTTCAAATCTGGAAATCAACTCACTCCAGACCAACTCTGCGGTAGGGTTGAAAGCGACGCTATCCGCAACATCCCGTTCGAGAGCAGTGAGGAGCCAAGAGATTACCATATTATCGCACTTCTTCCATTCTTGAGCTCTGTCTGGGTAGTCCTCCTTCCTTACGGTCCCATCGACAAACCCTATTTTATTTTTAGCGGAGAGGGCTATCGTCATATTTCTTTTTCATGTGACGAATCCCCTACTTCCATCGAATTTACTCCCAGTCAACAGCACCCCAGGATTCTCCGAGTTTGATAGGTGTAAAGGATCATTCTTCGCTTTCGCACTTCCTGTTCTTTCGGTTTCTTCGTCGACCTTCCCATCATCCGAGATCTTCTTCTTGCCAGACTTATCGCTTGTTTCTTCTTCGTTCACCGTCATGACGAGAAATGCAAAGAAAACCTTGAATGTTTAGGTAAACAAGAACGGGGAGGATGGATCAGTATAGCTCTGATACCATGTTACGATTGAAGAGAGTTGTTCAAGATTGAGAGGAAAAACATTCTCTAATCTGCTTATTTCATTCAATGAGTTACAAAGCAGCGGCACACCCTCTTATACATAAACCTGACTACTTAGCGGAGTGTACCGTTGTACTAATAGAACGTTACTTAGAAATAGGACTACTAATAGCACAGAACATATATTGAACTACTATACTGTAACATACTATACTGTAACAAAGCTTACTTGTCAAACCTGAATTGGTTAACTACAGTTGCATATTCCCAACATAGGAATTGCTGACTTTGTGCCCCAGTATCGAACGGGCAAGATATATAAAAATTAGGAAGTAGAAATATGAAGCTTTTCTGCAGGTCTTGCATGTAAATTTGCATGTGCCGGTAGCAATGAAGCACTTTAGGATTTGATAATGAAAACGAAAGAAATGAGGGGGTGGGTACTTCATAATATGTTCATGGCTCATACATAATTCACACTTCTTTCTCCCGTTGTTAGGACTATTTTCAGTCGCCCCAATTTTCACACTAAAAGCATTGACAATCAGTTAAAAATCGAGATCTCTTGTGTGTCCTCTCTTATATTCTTCATTAACCCTCTAAAAACAAATTTCACTTGCCAGGACAAATTTGGTGCCAAAGGTCCCATGCATTGCTGTCGACGAAGTTAAAAAGGTTTTTCATTTCCAGCAAGAGAGTGTTTCTTTTTTGGGAAAATTACATCCTACTCATGACGTTTGGCGAAATTACACACCCCACTCATGAGGTTTCAAAAATTACTTTGTCCACCCATGTGGTTTCCTCTATTTTACATCTGACAACTTTTCTAATATTTGATCAACTTAAAAGATGCTTAAATGTTGTCCAAAATTGATAAAACTTTACACGGATGATGCTAAGGTGTTATATGTTTGTCCAATGTCAAAACCAAAGTTTTTTAAGCTCATATATGACCTGCGGGACCCAATGAAAACACGTTCACATGTTACATGTCATTGGGTCCCACGGATCACATATGAGCTTAAAAAACTTTGGATTTCACACAAAACCAAAATATAACACCTTAGCATCATCCATGTAAAGTTTCATCAATTTTGGACAACATTTAAGCATCTTTTAAGTTGATCAAATATTAGAAAAGTTGCCAGATGTAAAATAGAGGAAACCACATAGGTGGACAAAGTATTTTTTTTTGAAACCTCGTGGGTGGGGTGTGTAATTTCGCCAAACGTCATGGGTGGGGGATGTAATTTTCCCTTCTTTTTAATTATTATTTAACTTGTTACTTCATTCATTAGCAAAAAGAGATTTAGGGATTACAAACATATTCCTAAAACTTGTGATAAAGTTAAGAAGAAAGGGAACATCCCCTGTTCTAATTTGAAAAGATATCCAAAAGGTGGTTGTTCAAAGACTCACCAACACTAAGTAAATACTCGTCAAACTTAATAACATAATGGTACTGTTGCACTTCTCCTACAGAAAATCTACCAAGTCTAGTAATAACCAGAGCCCCGATCCTTCCTTTGCGCTTCAAATCATCAAAGAGAGTCATCCTGAAAGACTCAATAACAAGATTATAACAAATGCTATGACTACCCACCAGAGAGGCAAGTTCCAAAGCAATTTGATGTGTTATGATACTAGGCAAAGGCACTTTGTGTAATACCCAAATTTCTAATCCATTCACTTAGCCAGTAATTAATAATGAAGTTCAATTATTTAACCGTGTAATTCATTTAACCTATTGGGTGTTACCGTCACATTTACAACCTCTATGAATGCCAAGGCTGTTTTTATCTAACACAATATTACAGAAATGTTACAAAAGTTACTAATGTGTTACATCATTCTTTTACATACAAAAGTTAAAATGCCAAAAATGATTACTGTGGGAGTCTCTATGCCCATTCCCAAGCTCTCTTCGTCATCAGCACTTTAAGGAAACATCTTACATCCACCTGTACCTGTGGCCATGGTTTCAAACAACACTAAGAAAGGACCACATGACACAATGCCAAAAAAATCAGCAAACCTTAGTAATTCAAAGCTACCACAGAAAGTAATTCTTTAAAATAAGCATTCATATATTCATATGTTCATACTAATCATTTCAAGTCTATCAAGACATTCAATCATCATCTTAACCATTAGCACGCTTGTTCATCATTATTTACAAATGTTCTTCCATTTCCAACAAAACCAAGTCTATGGATAAACCCTGATCATATAGGCGATCCAACCTTTTCATGTGCACTTCAGGCTCTAGAAGATGAGCACACCTTTAAACTATAGTGTAGGAAAACGATAGAGTGTTTCATGGAGCCCGAGGCATACCATGAGCTAAATTAACGTGAATGGGAAATTAGTGTCATAGCAATCAATACCATTCATATGGATATATCATTTCCACTTCCAAATCCCATTTGCAATACCAACTATTGCTGATTAATCATTTAGTCTTTCATATACAATTTACTCATTAAAACACAGAGCATCATTTAAGCTTAAACTCAAAGATGAACAATACTCATAACATTCACTTAAAGCATAGATTAGTCATTACAACAAAGCAACAATACTTGCGAACATAATAAATAACTAAGTAACTAGAGTAGTTTCAAGGTTAGTTTAGCTCTTAATCTCATGATAATTCAACCAAAAGGCTCCCCTTGAACTCCAACATAAAATTGGTTCTTAAACACCTTAAACCATCATTTTCTTCCTTGAAAATCTATCTTATTTGCTAATGTGTAACCCCTTTAAAAACTAATGAATATTTATAAGGGTGGTAGAGGATGAAAGTCTTTGAAATTACCGTATAAAGTTTGAAGAGAATCCTTCCAAAGACTTTAAGATCCCTTGGTATAAGTAAGAGCACCTAAGAAAACTTTTGGAGCACCTTAAAAACTTTAGGAGTTGGGAAGAAAATGGAGTATTGACAAAGATGCATCTCCTCCTACTTGGTCCTTGCTCTCGACTCGACTAACCTCCTTACAACAATGACTTTGATCTTCTCTTCTTCCTTTCTTTATTTCTTTTCCAGTATGAAGAGTTTTTCGAAGTTGATGGTGTGCTAAAGGGAAGGGATGCCGATTTATATAGGAGTAAAGAAAGGGCTGAATCACTTTCCTCCCTTGTGAAGCAAGCTACCAACTAATGCGAGCCATGTTCCACATGTCATCCTTTTACTAGAAAGGTTTGGATTGTCTTCTATCTTGGATTCCTTAGACCCGAGGGTAAGAGATTGAGATCCAATCCTTCTCTAATAATGTTCTTGGAGTTCTTCCCTAAATCCAGGAAATGTATCATATTCTTACTCACATAATTGCTCCCTTAGGATGAATTGTGTAATCAGGAGAATAATTATCCCTAGTCTAACTAATCATGGTCTGAATGAACAGGAGGACAACAAATTTATAGTGGTTCGGCCAATGTGGCCAACATCCACTGTTGCTGACGATATCTTTATTGATGACCTTTTTCTCTGTTGAATCATAACAGAGCTAGAATGACTGCCCTTAGGTTTCACTAGATACCAACCCCTTACAAGTTCACCTCTCACTGCTATGTATAGGCATCTTGGGAACTGGCTCCCTTAGTCCCTTTTCTACATGTCACTTTCTAATTGGATCTTTTTAAACAGTCTATCATACAACTTGGTTAGTTACGCACCCTATTCTGGACGACTTCCCCGAACCCAACCCGGTAGCCATCCCTCGGAAGGATTCTTCCGGAAGGCTGCCCTGAAACCAAGCTGCTAGAACTTAATACAACCTTGTACGCCTTTTTCTTGAGGTATATATCATACCAAATACACTTATCTTAAAAAGGAAGGTAGAAATAAAATAAACTTAAAATTTCTTGACACAAAATCCTTGCTTGGCATTGAAGTCCCACTTATCGCTTTGTTGGGGGATTTTCTCCTCTAGAGTTACTTCTTTCGGTACTCATTTTTGATAATGTTTTTTTCGTTTAGTTCTTTACCATTTTGTCTTCTTTGGTTACCTGTAATAACCTGTCAGGCTTTCATATGCAACAGAATGCGAATCGTTTGCATATTGCCCATATCTAATTCTTTTTCAAATATGTCAAATCAAGTTTTCCCTTTCTTTATCTTGCTTGTCATTTTCTCTCTACTTTTTGATAATGTTAAGTCAAGTTCCTTAGGTTTGGATGATAGCAAATCGTGTTGTTTATCTAACATGTTTATCTAAGTATGTAGATCAAATAAATAGATAAAAGTGGCTTAGCACGCAAGGTTGCAAGCACACTCTAGTCATGAATAGTGCCCTACCAGTCGAGCACCTATCTATAGAGCTTCAGAAGAGCTCCTAGTACACACTGAACACTAGCACAACACAACAACAACTCTCATCATCAGAAATGTCCAAGAATGCAAAATACATCAATTGAGAACAAGTGACCCAACAACACATGCGAGGTTGGTAGAGTTCACGACAAAGCAAGTTGAAGAAACATAATCATGAACGATAACAAGACATAATATGAAGCCATAAAGATGCATTAATTACACATCATTAATGAAGCCATCGGGCTAGGCAAGTGGACATCACCAAGAGCAGCCGACCACTTGAGCTCTTGCCTACAACATGTCAAACCAGTGAGCGACACGTGTCTTGGCTGTGCCTACCATCAAGTTGGTGATCAGCCTACCTTGAGCAGAGCTACTTCCGTTGAGAACAAGATCAATCAAATCCTAGTGAATAGCCTATCATAGATTGGTAATTATAAGTTAGCTTGCTGATGTATGTATATATTTAGAATATGTCGTAAAAAAAAAGAAATGAGGCACACACGTAAGAAGTAGAACAACAAGTACAAGCGTGAGTCTATTGTGTGCATATGTGTGTGGTGTGTGTGTGTGTGTGTGTGTGTGTGTGTGTGTGTGTGTGGTGTGTGTGTGTGTGTGTGTGTGTGTGTGTGTGTGTGTGTGTGGTGTGTGTGTGTGTGTGTGTGTGTGTGTGTGTGTGTGTGTGTGTGTGTGTGTGTGTGTGTGTGTGTGTGTGTGTGTGTGTGTGTGTGTGTGTGTGTGTGTGTGTGTGTGTGTGTGTGTGTGTGTGTGTGTGTTGTGTGTGTGTGTGTGTGTGTGTGTGTGTGTGTGTGTGTGTGTGTGTGTGTGTGGTGTGTGGTGTGTGTGTGTGTGTGTGTTGTGTGTGTGTGGTGTGTGTGTGTGTGTGTGTGTGTGTGTGTGTGTGTGGTGGTGTGGGTGTGTGTTGTGTGGTGTGTGTGTGTTGTGTGTGGGTGTGTTGTGTGTGTGTGGTGTGTGTGTGTGTGTTTGTGTGTGTGTGTGTGTGTGTGTGTGGTGTGTGGTGTGTGTGTGTGTGTGTGTGTGTGTGTGGTGTGTGTGTGTGTGTGCTAGGGAGTTAGTGAGCGTGGTTAGACTGTGTAATCAACTCAATACTTTTGTGTTTAATAGACTGACCAGTCAGGGAACTGTTAGGGAACCGTAGGCCTGCAGTCAGGAGAGGGTAGAGGACTTTGGAGATAAGTCCAGAACTGTCCCAGAACGACCTAGGAAGGGTAATGAAAGTAATTGAACCCTAATTAAGTCGAATATCAAGCCCCCGAACCCGAACTCTCCTTTCCTAATTTGATCTAGGTTAAAATTAGGTGGTGACTCATAATAGGTTCCAGTGAGCTAGCTTAGGTTTTAATAATTATTGTTATATGACATAGTTATTAATCTTAGGCTATAAGTGGACCTAAAACCCGTTTAGATCCCAATCAAGTTAATCCACATAGGATAGGGTTTAAAATCGAGGCTCACAGACTGGCGACTCTGTTGGGGACAACTTCTTAATATTAACTTGTTTAATTTTAAGAGGGCTTAACTCGAAATTGTTTATTTATGGCTTTATCACATTGTTTGTTTACTTTTGTGCGCAATTTAAATTTCTGTACTTTTGCATCATATGAGGGCGAGGGTCCACATAAACCGATTTCACCCCGGGACCCATTTGAGGGTCCCCTGTCAGGGACTCACACCTTTTAGGTGATGTGAATAAATGGGGGAAAAGAAGAGGGTGTCGTCTAACCACACCCCTTTAATACCTGGGCCTTAGCCCCAAGCATTTTCCTGGCAGTACCCTTACCTAGCCCATTGTTTGGTCAGTCAAAGACCCGACCGTAGACGCACACCTTTAAGTGATGTGAAAAAGTGGGGAAGCCCAAAGAGAATAGCGTGCAAGCCCTATTCCTTTGTGGTGACCTGGGCCCATGCCCCAAGCACCTCTCCGGATCGATCCATACCCGGTTTCGTAAAAACATCAAGTGAGGACATATTGAATTTGTGTGGGCCTTGTTTGCTTGTATGATTGGCCCACTACCCAGCCTAGAGATTGATAGGAACTTCTCCTACATCAACCTAGCCCAACATGAATTGACAGCTCTTTTTGTTTGCGGCCCAGAGGCCCTGTTTGGTTTAACATGTGAGTCGCTCGGGCTTCAGCCCAAAAGCCTAGACTTAGGTGATTTCTCTTCTGGCCCAATTTGTATTATCCAATTAGTTCTTGGCCCATAAAAAAAAGAATCCACTTGAACTTGAAATAACTCACAAGTCCTGAAAATAAAATCTTTTTTGGCTTAGCAACCATCTTCTCTGGCCCGAAGAAAGTTAGGCCCATTTGTGATTTAGGGACCATTCCAGCTCATGTGCTTTACTTCAGGCCCAAACACATTCTGGCCCAAGGGCTCATTCTAGTCCACGTAGACTTCTTATCATGACCCTAACCCAAAACCCTAGATCTAGGTGTCATCTTTTAGGCCCAACCATGATCACTCGGCCCAAATTCCAGTTCACATATAGAGCAATCATTCTGGCTCAAATACCACAATCATGACTCATTCTATTTTGGGCCCATAGACCAATTCATAGTTTTGGCCCATAAGCTTCGCTGTCAATCCAGAAGTTCAGCCCATAGCACAAAACATTTGGATCCAAGATAGGTTGCGTAACTCATTCATTCCAGTTTCTAGCCTCAAGGCCCAACAAGAACATCAAACGAATCCCAGACCTCAAGGTTTTCCCTCTCGGCCCAGTGGCCCATTCACAGTTCGTGTGGCCTCCTTCAGCCCGTTTGCTTCACTTCTAGATTAAGGGTATTCAGGCCCGCAAATCTGTTCTATCCTAGGAGTCACTCTAGCTCTTGCACTTCACTCGCAGCTTGGAAAAGATTCAGGCCCGGATTCCTCCTACATAACCCACAGACATTCCTAGTTCAAACATTTTATGAGGCCTATTCAAAGTTCAGAAGGAAGGCAATCACGATCATCCCAAAGGTGTCCCGACGGCCCAGAGCTCGAGTCTTCAGTATGTTGGCATCAGACAGCCCAACATCACTACTTTAAAAGTTTTCTAGATTTAGTAATTTTCTTTTCCCAGTCGTTCTTCCAGCTTTTATGGTAGCTAGCTTCCTTTATTATTTTAGGTAGTTTTCTTAAGATTACAATCTTTGATGTTGTCTTTCCATTCTTGAATTAGAGCATAGTTCCATTTTCATTATTTTTTGTGCAATTATTCACAAAACCAGAACACCAAAATAAATAAGTCATCACGTCATTTCACCCACATCCACTACCTTCATCACATACATCCCATGTGTGCAAGGAATATCTCACCACCTTGTTGGCTTCCACCACTCATCATCTCTCAATGGAAAATTTCACCGTACACTGAAAGCATCCCACTACCATATTTTACTTTCATCACTACATCACTCCACCAAAACAACTCGACCTCACCGCCATGTACCACCACACATACAGCCACCCTCCACAAATAACCTGGGTATTCAAAAGGCTTGTCAAGAAACCCCACAGCAATACTGGGGGCAATCTGAGTTAAGGAACGATAATGTTTATCTCTTTTGTTTAAATGTGCAAACAAGTCTCTGAGTGTACACTTCGCGAGAGTGCCTTGAGCGGTAAAACCAAGAGCGAAAGAGCGCGTCATTTTTACACGACTCCAGAAAGGTCACATTCAAAGGCAGGGTAAACGACATGACTCCGACCGAAGGAGATAATTTGTAAATTTACGCTTAAACCTATGAAAAGTAACAAAGAACGGATACACAACTATTAGGGATGACGAAGCACCTAGGTACAACACCACATAGCCAAAAGCTTGTGAACCCTGACATGAAACCCTAGGCACCCCCGCTGAGCTTTTCATGTATGACCTCTTTTACAACACTACAAGCTCCACAAACAAGCCAGCCAATGACGAATAACCGACCCAGTGACCAAAGGAAGCAAGGAGCCCGACTTCTGAACAGTAACTTCACAAGTCCAAAGAAGCAACTCTGCTACCAGCATGACGAAATGATCCGTAAATGGTCCCAAAGTGACACAGGATCCAAGCGAGCTAACATAAAAAACAGCTCTCAAAGTTCAAAACCGGGAAACACAAGAACCCCGAAGGAAAGGAGATTCAAAGAAAGGCAAACCTGAAAAGCCTCAAAGAAACCCAGAATCGGAAAAAAGAAAGAAAGTGCAAGGAACAACCCCAAAGTTCCAAGTCCCAAGTTCATAAGCGAAATCATCACGAAGTAGCCAAACGACTTCAAGACAAAGAAGACAAGTCCGAGAGACGGTGCAAGTTGCAGCTTTGGTCACCCTTATAGCTCCGCATATCCTAAACATTCCTCCATTGTCCTGTTGTCATTCATCACACCCCATAGCCACGTTATAAGCTTAAAAGACTTCCGACCTAGTAGTTGTGTATCCAATCACGTGAAAGTAACAGGTTGAACGCGTAAATCTAACAAATGTCAAATTCAATGGTCGAGATGTTTTGTCCAAAAGGAGAGCATGAGTGCAAGCATTAAACACTTTGAGTGTAGGATAGAAAGCACCACAACAAGATAAACCTTGACCTTGTGAGAATGAGATTTGTTTTGCACAATTAATCAAAGAAAATACTGGGGGCAATCGATCGTTCCGATCGATTGCCAAAAATTCCAAAGAACTCAGGTTGTCCTAAGGAAAAACACTGGGGGCGATTGTTGGTTCCAACAATTGCCATGACAACACCAATTGAAACCTAAAGCTTGAGCACCACCATCCCACCACAGGCATAAGCCCTTACATCCACATCAAACACCTCGGGCCCATCCTAAGCCCTGCCTCCACATCAAATTTCCTCAGGCCCGTCCTAAGCCCTTACATCCACATCAAACACCTCGGGCCCATCCTAAGCCCTACCTCCACATCAAATTTCCTCAAGCCCGTCCTAAGCCCTACCTCCACATTCAAACACCCACAGGCCCGTCTTGAGCTCTAATCCTTCTACATCCTTTTGGACCCATCATACACTTGACCCACTTTCATTTAGATCCATCCTTTAGGCTCGTCATAAGACCTAGATCCGTCCTTTAGGCTCGCCATAAGACCTAGAACCATTTTTAGGCTCGCCATAAGACCTAGTTGCATTCCCTTAGGCTCGTAATAAGACCTAGATCCGTCCTTTAGGCTCGCCATAAGACCTAGAACCATTTTTAGGCTCGCCATAAGACCTAGTTGCATTCCCTTAGGCTCGTCATAAGACCTAGATCCGTCCTTTAGGCTCGCCATAAGACCTAGAACCATTTTTAGGCTCGCCATAAGACCTAGTTGCATTCCCTTAGGCTCGTCATAAGACCTAGATCCGTCCTTTAGGCTCGCCGTAAGACCTAGAACCATTTTTAGGCTCGCCATAAGACCTAGTTGCATTCCCTTAGGCTCGTCATAAGACCTAGATCCATTTTTAGGCTCGCCATAAGACCTAGAACCATTTTTAGGCCCGCCATAAGACCTAGTCACATTCCCTTAGGCTCGTCATAAGACCTAGAACCATTTTTAGGCTCGCCATAAGACCTAGAACCATTTTTAGGCTCGCCATAAGACCTAGCTGCATTCCCTTAGGCTCGTAGTAAGACCTAGCGTTACCCTTTAGCTTACCCACTCTTATCAAACACATTGCATTCATCTCATTCATATAGGCTCGTCGTAAGACCTAGTTGCATTATCCAGGCGCGTCACAAGACCTGGCGACAGAAAAGTTGGCGAGGTGATGGCAATAAATCCTCCTTTTGTGATGTCAACTTATTTTCGGGATCAACGAATGGTGGGCGAAGGCAATAAGTCCCCAAGGTTTTTACCAGGAGTTATCCCTGCACACCGGCTTAGGGGGCGATGGCAATAAGTCCACATTGGGTCCAGCCAGGAGCATTGGCACGGGTTTCGGTCCCCAGAAGCATCCGAGCATCATCATCAGCATCATCAGCATTATCATCAGCATCATCAGCATTATCATCAGCATTATCATCAGCATCATCAGCATCATCAGCATTATCATCAGCATCATCAACATCATCAGCATCATTAGCATCATCAACATCTCAGCATTCTTGCATTTGCATACCACCCAGTTATCACATTTTAGGTTGTCAACGCCTTAGAATCGCTTGACACTATCTCATTTTCACACTTTAGGTTGTCAACGCCTTAGAATCGTTTGACATTATTTCCACATTTTAGGTTGTCAACGCCTTAGAATCGCTTGACACTGCTTCATTTCACTTTACTCGTAGGTAGTCAACACCTTAGAATAGCTTGACATCATCTCATTCGTCACAGGCAGTCAACACCTTAGAATAGTTCGACATCATATCATCATTATAGGTAGTCAACGCCTTAGAATTGCTTGACATGACTTCATTTTACTTATAGGTAGTCAGCGCCTTAGAATAGCTCGACACAACTTATCAGTTTTCGGTAACATGCAGGTTCCTGGAAACATTTTAAATTTTGGGGTATCACTCAAGCATCAACTAGCCTTCTCACTTTCATTACAAAGTCTAGTTGACGGGGGGCAATCTGTTATACCCAAAATTTTGACCCCCCTGGTTAGGGTCCACGAGGTCCTGGTGATGTGAGGGGCGTTTTAATCGAGTAGTG
>CM041777.1:306323756-306556243 GCA_023374045.1 Limonium bicolor | reverse complement strand
TACTACATAATTCTGTTAAGATATTCTTCTTCGTAGGTGAGAGGTCTAAACAATTTATTTACAAGGTTATCTAACTAAGTTCCTTCACAAGATAAGACTTATATACTCTTTTGGAAGATTATTCAGAATTAATATAGTATTCTCAATCTAGTGGTGGCCTAGCGCACTTGTCATGTAGTTTGTGTATATATTTTAGCAAACTTTGCATCATCTTTTGTTTTAGTAACAGAGAAAGATGTACATAAAAACGCACATTAGATAGTTGTGCTTATAAACATCATGATCAAGAAAGTAGACCAGTTTGAATTAAATGCTATCATAATTAACTACTGCAAATATGTGAGTCTCATTCAAAAAGCAACAAAATTCTTCAACTTACATTATACATCCATACTACACCTAGCTAGCTAGCTAGCTAGCTATAACTGATTTTCATCATACCTATCACTACTATTGGCTACTAAAGCTTTTCTTGTTGGGTGGCCTGTTGAGTTGAGGGTGTCTTTTTTCCCATCGATTTTAAATTGAATTAATAGGACGGATGCTGTGTATCTTTCTGAACTAATGATATGGTATATAATTGATACAGTTAAATAACTAATTAAGATGTAGTAGTTATGTAATTGTTTGATTAATTTGACATATTTTGCATAAAAGAAGTAAAACAAACTCGGAGAATCAGTTAAAATCAAAATGTAGGCACACAATTGGAAATATGACCTTCGTTAAATTTGAGGACAAATTGGTAAGATACTTGTCCCATCAAAGTAATTAGTGAAGAATGCATAGGGAAAGTCAATGGTATAGTTTTCGTATCACTATTGTTAGTAATGTTATTCACTATGTTTCCTATTGGATGATTTGTTTAGACTAAACAAAATGGTGGTGTGAAACCTACGACTGATGTTATCTGGCTGAAAGAGCATACTAAGCATGATGAATCCACTGGATAACTCGAGTACTCAAAGGAAGACAAGGGATCTGAGGATGTAAAAGTATGTAAAACTTCAATATCTTTTAAGCAAGTCCTTTTGTTTGTATCTTTTTGTAACACCCCGTCCTAAGCCAATCGTGGTTATCGCAAACTTAACAACTTAATCACAAATGTCGCAGCGGAATAAACTAACACCTAGACCTGCTACGGTCTGATCAATAGAATATACCGAACCTTAGTTTACAACGCTTATCCAAAGTAATATACAAACTATCCAAAACATCCCCAACCGAGTTCATAGTATCTCCATTAACAACATAACTTCCACCAGTCTAATATAACAGATGGAGCACAGGCGCAACCCGTTCTCAAAATAAAGCCCCACCTAAGTCTACTAACCGCCCCTACTCTCGGGTGACCTTCATGGACGCTTACCTGCAAATAAAACAGCCCCCAAAGGGGGTCAGCAAATGCTGGTACGACCCTCTCGTGGCCCCAATCTAACGGGGCTACGACGACTATTTGTCGATAGCATGGAAATTGATTAGGTACACATCATAATATGAAGTGCAGTAAAACAACAATCCACAAGTGAACACTACCAGTCCAGACACAATACATGGCTTAGAAGCCTCCCTTAGGTCAGTGAGTTAGATTTTAACCCCTTAGGTCCACATTCTCCTTATTCTTATATATGCCAACCGTTCTACTATTAGATTGGTTAGCCCTTAGTTTGTTGCTTATTTTTGTAGGGCTTGGTTAACCCTAGCCGGCAGCAGTACACTTACCCGCAATAAGCAACCTTCCTTAATTTGTTGGGGATGTAGGCTAGATCCCCCCATGCCATCCTTAATGTGCCTCCCACCTCAAACAGTAGTCCAAGTGGTCGAGTCGGTTTGTTGACTCTAGGCGACGAGTCCGAGGACAAGTCTTATTTGGAAGTCGGATCTGATTCAGATACCAACCTCCCCCAATACACATGTGTCGGTACCATTCTGGATTCCTCACCCCCCACCCCAAGTTACGGTTAGTGAAAGTCTTACAATTCATGCGTTAGTTAAACCTTAACGGGTATTAACCAACTATTACCAATACATGATTCCTCTCTTTAATTCAATAGGTGCTAAGCTTAGTTAGTAGCTAGCCTCGAGTCTCGGGGGTTAGTGTAAGAAAGCACACACACAACGCGAGCAATAAAAACCGATTGCATGTTTTATCTTGTTTTAGTCATAGCAAATAAACAGATAGCACACAAGCCGAGGGACACCTCGTTAGCAAGCAGGTCACAAGAAAGACTGTACCGTTCACCGTCGGCAATTGTTTGGTTTATCTCCCTTCAAGTCCCAATTCACAAGTCCTAAAACATTCATTCAGTTTTAGGTTATTATTTAGCTCAACTTAACACAATCTACTTAACTTCCCTAGGCACTAATATTTACCCATTGTTATTCACTAAGTCCTTATAGTTTTAACTCAAACTTTTAAGTACATTGTTTTCTCATCATATATTACATTTGTTCACCCACTTAGTAGCCATTACACCCTCCAAACATGCCCTTAATAACTTTATAACATCAATATCTAACCATCCACATCATTTCCTAACATTTTCCAAGCTTAACTAACATTTTTATGGTGGTCCGGGACTTGGTCCTTACCTTAAGTCCCGGACCAATACTTGGTTCAATCTCTCTGCTGTTTTAATGTAGTGGTCCGGGACTTCATACTGGACCTAAGTCCCGGACCATTACTTTGTGAAATCTCTCGGGTGATATTCAAGGGGTGGTCCGGAACTTCTTACAAAACTTAAGTCCCGGACCATAAGGTTACAGCAACTCTCGGCCATATTTTTAGGCTGGTCCGGGACTTCACCCTGGACTTAAGTCCCGGACCAGCTACAGATTTCTACATTTTACATTATTCTAAGTCTTGTTGCACTTGTTCTCTTCATCCATAAATCACCCAAACTTTACACATGATCTTAGGCATATTCTAATACCAAAATAACACCTTAAACTGATCTAATTCCTTCTCTAACCTTATAACCCAATTTCTCACATAATCTCTTAACACTTGTAATATTTCCTTAAGTTTTAAGTGGTATTTCATACCTACAACTCAAACTAACCAAAATGTTCTCACATCCATTACCACCACTCCTAAGCATTATTGTTCCACAACACCTCCCTTACATAAACTCCTTCTATTTTCCTCTAGCTTACACTTAGATTCTCACATGGCATTATTCATCCTTTGTTTACCAAAACTTGCACAAGACTTAATCACACTCTGACCATATCCCTAGAGCATTACACTCACTCATTTGAACTCTAATTCCTTCAAGACAACTCCTAAGTCCTTCAAGCACTCAAGAACACTCTAGTCCACCTTCTTTCACCAATTTAAGCCCTAAGAATTCCTAGTACATTCTAGGTCATCAAACTTCATTTATACATCTTAAACTCCTTGTTTTATCACCAAATTTTGACATGGCTTCTCTAGTATATTTCTACATCCAAACACTTGGTTTTTACCATTCAACAATCTTAACACCCAAATTCTTTCCACACATTCTTAACTCTCAATCACCAATACACCAAAACTACCACACCATCATATAGTGCATAAACTTAAAATGCTTGGCACTTAGGCCCTTAAATGACATAAAGCTTAACCACTGAATTTCCACATATTAGCCTTTGACCTGCAAATACACACAACAGGGCCCATTGAAATATAAATGCTCTTATAATTCACCTTTTTGTCTAACTATCTCATTTCCCATTTGCTCTTTAACCACAAGTTCTCAAATATAATCATTGTTTCTCCTAGGTTATATATAGCCCTTTTCTAATGTAAACTCTAAACTAAGCTTATCATATATCTAGATCCCATTCCCCTAAACAATAAAACACCTTAAGGTAAGCAATTTACCTTGTTCTTTTACAAGCTTGACCAATTTCCTTACTTAGGCTTTTCCTTGCACAATCTCGGTCACCAACCAAATTCTCCTTGCCAATGTTCTAATCAATAGCCAATGACTCTAATGAGTGCTAGACAATGCACTAACCTTAAGGAGAAAACCCTAGGTTAAAAATGTGTTTTAAGGTATTTAAATGAGTATTTTAACTTGAAGTCTTAAGGTAGACTTGGGTATGAATCAATGAGGACCTCCTCTAGCTCTTGGAGTATAGGAAACAAGCTAGAACAAGGCATAAAAATGAAGCCCCATGAGTAGAAATTTTCGGTAATGGAGAAGAAATGGTGGAAACCTAGTTTTTCTTACATATTCTTTACCTTAAGAGAATGGAGAAGCTAATGGACTCCCCAAGCTTGTGTTTCCTCCTCTAATGGTGGTTTGGCTTGGCACCAAATTGAAGCTCTTGGAGATTTGAAAGGATAGAAAGAAGGAGCTTGAGCTAACTAAGAGAACTATGTGCTTGATTTTGATTTTGGAGCTAAAATAAGCAAGATATGGGCAAAGGAAGATGGAGCTAGCATGGAGGCTGCTTTTTACGTGAAGGAAGAAGAGAGAAAGCAGTAGAAACCGGTGGGAAGAAGAAGAATGAAGAAAGGAGGAGAGAACGAAGCTAAAAGGAAAATTTTGTTTAAAAAGGTGAATGGTACTATTTCCTTATCTCTTCTTTTCCTTAGTTATTTGATCTAGTGGTGACTCATCCCTTAGAAACTGGCCCCCTTATTTAATTAAGGCTAGTCATGGTCTTGTTTGACCATTTAATTAGACTTAGTTGGTTAAAGACTAAACTAGGCACTATTTGGTTACTATTCACAAACTAGTGCACATATTTGTGAAATTTTTGATTTCCCATTTATTTAGACTTCCTAATGTGATACTAAGTAGTACACAAGTTGATTAAGGAGTAATCATGGGCATTTAGCCACCTAAAACCCCTTTCTAAGACAATTTGTGTTTTAACTTGTTTTTGAGTTTGGCTTTCTTTGGTAATTGATTTAACCTGACCATTAGGATATTACTAAGGTCTAAGAATGATATTTGGGTGCTCGCCCAAGTTACTCCAAGCTTAGAGCACATTTTTGCCTAAATTGCTCTTATGGTGTTTCCTTGTGTTTTCTTCGGTTTAAATTGTTTCTTAATGTTTCTAAGGCATTATTTAGCCTTCTTACATCTTATTTTATCACCTAAACACCATATCTAGGTTTGGGGTATTTCACTTTTTCTTCTCATAACTTACGTGGCATCATTAACTATGCAGTTAAAACTTAAAGACATGGTTGTTGAAACGTTGAAAGAATGAGCAACGATGATGACCCAAGAAGAAATGTTGCTAAAAGTTTTACAGCCAAGGACTGACTATGTGAGGGGCAAAGGAAATGGATATAAAGGCTCTTCAAAGCATGCTGCCATTGCCGACGAATTTCATCTACAACAACAGCAACAAACTATTTTAGATTTAAAAATGAAGTTGAAAGTTTAAAGGCTGAAGGTCTAAGGCAAGAAGAAGAGAGCAAAAAGGCATATGAAAATTTGTGAACAAAACTTTTATCGATGTTGGCTGTGAGGGATAATGAATCTTCTACATCTACCTCATTGTATGAGGATGTGGAGGATTGGACTTGTGATCCAATGATATAATTATAGGTAATTTTCTTTCCAAATGAAGATTTAATTTATGCATTATTTATCATTCTGGTAGTTAGCTGTTGTTGATGGGTCAATAGTTGTTGATGTACTGTCACAATATATTTCTGTCCTTGAGTAGTTTCCGGATCCGGACAAGTTGGTGTTCACCCATACAAGACGAGACGATGGAGAAACATATATGGGTACTAGGCAACATCCAGATACGGACGTCCATCATTCTCACCTAGATGTGGTGAAGATGGATACAGAGCATTGATGCAGTTTCATCAAACGGTGGAGGTACATATTCTGGTACTTGGGAGGTGTCCGGACTCGGACGGGCAATTGTCTCGCCCGAACGCAGCGGTTCCGTGTATTTTAGTTTCGTTTGATATATAAAGTGTGTGTGTGCCGTTGTGTAGTTTTGTGTTGTAATACACAAAACCATCAGAACCTTGATAAAAACAAGAACGTTCGTTTTCTTCTAACGTGTGCAATTTCTTTGATTTCTGTCATGGTATCAGGGCAGTAACGATTCAAAAACATTGGCAGAAGATGGTATTCAGAAGGCGAATTCATCAGGGCTGAAGAATTCTACAACCGGTCAGGGAAAAGAAATTTACGTCCATCCATCAGAACAACCAGATCAGATTCTTGCTCAAAAGTTTAATGGGGTAGGATTTCAAACTTGGAAGTGGACGATGGAGAATGCGATTCTGACTAAAAGTAAATACGGTTTTATTGACGGTACTGTCGAAAAACTAGATGAGTCTGAGTGCATTCGCTACATATCTTGGAGGCAAGCTAGGTATCTGGTGGTGTCTTGGTTGACGTCAGCACTCAAGCCGACTATAGCGCAGAGTGTGATGTTTTTCAATGATCCGAAGGAAATATGGGACTGGTTGTGTCAGCGGTTTGAACAGAATAACTTGGCCATGCTACACAATCTAAAGAAAGAATTAGGGAGTTTGAAGCAGAATGAAGATTCAGTCACCATATATTTCACCAAATTGAGGAATTTGTGGGCTGTAACACCCCAACCGTAAATCTCGTCATTACCTCTTAACTGTCACTAAATGCTCTTACTCACGCAGCAGAACTCTAATTACAACGAGGGGTGAAACAGCGCTGCTAGCCACCCATATGGCTAACCAGGCCTATCTTACATACCGTAACGGTCTGATGAACTGGAATAACCGAGTACACAATACAAATACAATACTCAAATCACTTCTTTACTATACCGAGTCTATAACATATGGATGCCGACAACATATTCGGTCTTACACCTCTTTCAATACATAAGTAATTAAATCTAACTACCCATGCAACCACCGACCCCGTCCTACTCTCGAACGGTAACATCTTCGGTGTACCTGAAAAATAAAAATGTTGCCCCTAGGGGCTCAGCTTAACGCTGCATATGAAATTCGCATACCCCGAGCGCTAACCGGGGTACGCCGACCACTTTTGTCGAGAGCATGGAGTTCATTTTAATTCAACCAACATGCATATAGCAATACATTACGTATGTACACTTCACAAGGATTCGACAATCAACCATGGGATACAATCCCTAACTAACATAACAAGGTTGTTAGTTGTATCAATTTACTCTTAGTACATGAGGGTTATACCTCACTATGCCTTGGTTACTCATTTAATAGCTCACCCGCTCTCTTGGGTTACTTATTCTTATACCCACCCATTCTCTTGGGCTACTCATTCTATACTCACCCGTTCTCGGGTTACTTATGCTCATTAACTCACCCACTCTTGGGTTATTCATACTCGTTATCTCACCCACACTCTTGGGTTATTTATACTCAAGCTCTTGTAGATTCTCGAGACACTACAGGTCTCCTACGTCACGCTTGTTACTCTTAATACACTTAGGCCAAAACTCATGGCTCTCAAGCATAGTCTTACTTCCCCGGTTTCGACCCTACCCTGGGTCTAGCATGGTGGGAAGGTTCAACTAGCTCACGGAACTCTCTCTTAGTTCCTATCCCTTTTCACTTAGGTCCAACTACTCTCGGACTACTTACATTCCATACACTCCCCTCTCGGAGTTATAATAATATTTGTTATATTAGTCTAGAAGCATCCCTCTCGATGTTTCTAATGACCTTGGGAACATACATACGTTCGTTAATCTTAGGTTTTAGAGTTACCCTTACATTTCACTTACTTATACTTCGGTTATTTTCTTATATCGGGTAAAATCCTCATATAGGAGGTCGACCATGTCACAAGGGAGCTACTAATCCCTTAGGTCTCTTTTACCTTCTTCACTAGTTCACATCTTCGAACAATCTTTAATCCTCTTGAAGGAGGTTCACTTATCTTTCCACTCTTATTTGTTTCGTGGATTGTGTCATTATGGTTTACTAACCGTTATCGGGTAATTACTCAACCCGCACTTCTCCTCACAATCTAGGAGTTCATATGTTTGCGTTTCGTTATACTTTAACGGATAGTTTGTGTGTTTGCACGTTTTCGTTATCATAAGCATCGACCCGATCTATGGGTCTCTAGCCAAACGTTACTCACTATGAGTCGGTCTTTACTCTATGTTAGACCACACCGGCACACAAGTATGTTAGCCCATTCAACATACACAAGACATACATAATCAAACAATGGATTATTTTCATGCTTTAGTCTTGATTAAGCCGGCACACAAACACACAAATCAACATAACTCGGTTAGCACGCGGAGTATGAGAAAATCATACCTTTCACCAGGGTTTTTACTTTTACCATGTCATCTCACCATGCTCGGGTCACGCACGATTCTCTGATAATGTTTCAAACATTATTATTAATACTAAGCTCATACGGTACATAAAAAAATGCTACTCCCGTACTTACCCCGTTATCCCGTTAACTCGGTTTTACTCTTGTTAATTTGAGTTCTCACTTCTCAATCACTTCTAACACTTCCTTACACTTCCTAGGGCCTTTACATGTCACCAAACAAGGCCTTAACATCTTATAACATCATTAACATTCAAACCCCCATCATTTAAACCCTTAAAAACACTCTATGTAGGATTCTGGGGGTGGTCCGGGACTTGGTCCTTACCCTAAGTCCCGGACCAATACAAGTATAACTCTCGGCTGAAAATATGACCTGGTCCGGGACCTTGTACCTAGGGTAAGTCCCGGACCACCTGCTTGTTTCTACTCTCAGCATGAATTTCACTATGGTCCGGGACCTTGTCCCCATCCTAAGTCCCGGACCATACAACTTCAACTCTCGGCCTTAATTTATGGGGTGGTCCGGAACCCTGTCCATGGACCAAGTCCCGGACCCTGCTGCAGTTTTGACAGATTGGCATTTTCCAAATCTGTTACAACCTCATTCTTTCACCATTGATTCTCCAATCTTTCCCACTTATAATTTACATGTTTTAGCACTTAATTACCCTTCTAAATCATCTTAATCCAACCACCAAGTCCTCTCACAAACTTTTGATTATTTCACTCAACTTCACTTATATTTTCATAACTAGTTTTCTAGTTCTTTAACTCCTTGTAACAGATTTGGTACCCTCTTCTTACCATTCAAACTTCACTCACTAATTCCATTCCTAGCACCCAAATGACATTATTTCCACTGCTAACACACTCTTCTTCTTAGTTTGGTTTTCAAACCATTAACCACTCACTTAACACTTATTAAACACACCAAGTTTCTTCCATTAAATGAAACACTCAAGTTCATAATCTCCAAAGAAATTTTGACAGCACTTGCCTACTTTCCTAAGCATTTTCACCACATCAAACAGCTCACAAACTAGTTCTCCACCCCTGTTTGATCTAGGCAATATCAACTACAACACTTACTACACAACTCATTAAATTCCCACCTTGTTCACCCATATGCAACAGTTTAGTCTCAAGCTTATTTCCCACACTAAACAACATTGGAAACACCCTCATTACTCATTCAAATTGTAGTTTCTTAACTACACTAAAACAAGATCATTAATACAACACTAAAATCTATTTTACAAGTCAAATAAAACCAACTCAAGGTGAGCTCTTTACCTTGTTTGTTCTCGGTTTTTCTTCTTCATCCTCTTTCTCTTGTTCCCTCTTTCTCTTTTTGTTTCCACACCAAAAAAAAGGGGCATAGAATGCTAACGACAATCATATCCCCACACACCACACAAAACAAGTCAATTTAGTTCAAGCTTTCCTCACAAGCTAGTATTTTAGGAGCTAGTTTCAAGGCTTTAACTTAGTATTACCTTAGAATGACCAAATGGATAGCTTGGCAATCAATTGATGGAATTTCCAACACTCCACAAAAGCATGGAGGAGCCGACTGAAATGGAAGAAAATTTTCAACGTGGGGAAAATTTTCCAAATTGCAAGAACAAGCTAAAAATGAGTAAAGCTCTTGCTTATAATTACCTTAAGGCATCAAGGAGGTGAAGGAGAGTCAAATCAACTCCTCAAGCTTCAAAGGCCCAACACCCATGAAGTGAAGGTGGAGGAATCAAGATTTTGTTGGGTGGAAAACGAAGCCCTTGCCGATACGAATCTAACGGTAGTATTTTTGTGCGATTCAGTGAAGAAATGAGCAAGTTAGAGGAGGAAGAAGATGGAGGTTGTGAACTTCCTTCTAAAGGTAATATTTACAGAGGAGAAGAAGATTGATAGAGGGCTGGGCAAAACGTGAAATAAGGAAAGAAAGAAAGGTGAGAGAGTACTTAAAGCATTTTTACTATTTCACTTTTGCTTTATTTATTTATCTTGTAATCTTATTACTAAATACTAGCAAGATTTTATGTTTGTGTACACACTAATTAAAACCGGCCCATATTAATTAATAGCCCGGGTCGTTTTTCGACTTTTCGAATTAAATGGCGTTTGTCTCCCGGTTTCGATACTATTCACTTACCGGGTCCGTTTTCTGGAATTTTCTCGTTTCTTTTATTTTTAATGGTTATTAAGCTTCCATTAATACTTAATTATGTTATTTAATCAACTTTATTTTTACGGGTCCGTTGACCACTTAAAGTCACGTTTTTGGGTTTTCTCGGAAAACGTGCTTTAAAACTCCGTTAGCGTTTTAATCCATTATTTGGATCCGTTTTCTTCGGGAATCATTCCCGCATACTAATTAGGCCTAACTAAGCCCTAGGAATCCATCTCGGACCCGACGAGACCGTATATCTCTTATATTATTTAATGCGCGTTTTAGCGTTTTCGCGTTTTACGCATTTTCTCTTTCTTTTGGTTTTATTTCCCTTACCAATACTCTTAGGCACCATTAGGCCTTTAATAATATATTAGAGTAATTTAATCATGATTTTTAGATCCGGGGTATTAAAATCTACCCCCCCTTAGGAACTTTGTCCTCAAAGTTGGTGAATCTTATATCGTTACTCTCATGGGCACCCTATGCCAAGGTTATAATACATGTATAACCTTACAGACTCCACAAGTCAGTCTCATTTCACACTACACATACCACACACATATCACAGCATGTATAGCAATCAAAAATACTCTTTTTACTCTCTCCATGGAATCGGTCCGAAGACAAGAAGGCACTACAGTCCTCGAATCCATATTAGTAATATACTACTGATCCCTCAGGTACCGGTCACGTTGGACACTTACACTCTCTGGTCCACGGCCGTTTCATGGCAAATGAGCACTTACTCTCTCTGGCCCACGGTCCCTTCGGTTCTGATCAAAATGTTTCACATATAAATATCCTCAGGCACTCTGGTTGACTCACTCAACACAGGATCGTCTCAGGGTACTCTCCCCGTCCCGCTGCCTTTGGAAAAATCACACACTGTCACCGCCCCCAACCGGTCACTTAGGACCGCAGCACGTACAGTGCAATGGTTTCAAAGCTATTACACGCCCACCGTTCTACCGGTCTTCAAGACTTAAGGCCGCAGCCATCGGCGGGTGATTACGGTTTAAAAATCAGTTTTCATTTCCATCTTCATACTTGAAGAAAATTCCTTTGAAAATTCCATTTGAAAATTCTTTTAAAATATCACACAACTCCAAATCCGGTTTATGGTAGCTGTATCTTTTCTTAACGTGATTAGTTGTGACCACTTATAGGGAGCTTCAAGAATCATCCAACCCTAATGTGATCAGCATCAGTGTTGAGCTATCCTTCCACCCCAATTTGTGTTCGGTTTCCCTTGATCGCTAGCAGATCAAGTTCCACCTCCCACGTCAGTTTCAAACAACCAGATAGTCAAACATTTTCGTTTTCTATCTTTTACTCTTTCTAGTCATACTCATAAACATTTCATTTTAATTTATCTCTAATTCATAGAACTTAGGTCATCCGTCATATCCAACTTACTTTGCTTACTTTACCTAAGCAACTCATGGCTCATTTCCTCAACTTGTTACTCAATTTAAAACACACAACATACAACTCCAAAGGATGGAACTCACTCCATCAATCATTTTCAAATAAAATCACCTAGGGAACTCACTCCCTACAAGGTTACACATCGGTTTCATGCCGATTCATACTCATTATGTCTCATGTCTAATCTCACTAGACATATACTATAGGGATTCTCATTCCCCAGGAGTCTCTCTACTCCTCCTTTCGTACATATTATATACTCGTTACTTGCATCTCTTATGCATAATAATCATAATTACACAATGAATGGGTACATATGTTTATGTAACATAAGTTCCAATCATCAAAATAGTTTCTTTTGTGCTATGCACATAGTAGTTTACGCACCTATACGTAAAACATACTCTAAGCGGTTTCTCGCCCTACCCCCCTTAAAAGGGGTTACGCCCGCGTAATCGACCATATGTTACCTCTGAACATTGGTTCACTAATTAGGTATCATGAAGTGTTTAACTTCAATACGGTTAATTGACTCATAACCGGGTTCGGTTCTAGCCTCTAAGGCTTCAAGGTGTTTATGATTAGCCATTTACCCAGGTTTGCCAGGTATACTTAACCTTGAATTACAGCCCACTGACTTCTGATGTGTGATCGATAACTAGAGCTTAATTCGCCCTTTGGTATTCTCAAAGTATTATCTACTCCTTATTATCTTTTTTTGTCTTGGATATAAAGGTTTCTCTATCGTCACGTGGTATCTCTTACCGTATGTAAATTCGATGAGTTATAGATTTTCTCTCTAGTTCTTTGGAAATCTACTTTGTATAGCACTGTATACCTTCATGGTTACTCACTTACTATTCCCGACTTAGTGTCGGTTGAGGTCAAGATCTTCCTCGTTTAATAGTTGCTTCTGAATTATGTTTGTTTACTTGTTTCTGTACAAGAATTCTTCATTCATGTTACGCTGCACTTACCATGCATCGGTCCTGGGACCTGTGGGTTATGGGCCCACATTATTCGTGCATCTTTGGCCAACGGCCGCACGGTCATTTCTCTAGATTTTCGCTCAACAGACTTCGTTGACATTTCACAAGTTCCTAGATATCCCACAAGATCATTACTGGTCAAGAGCAATACCAAAACACTCAATCCTACAGAGTGCAGAGGCGTAAACTCCTGGCAGTAAATCACTTATGTGATAGGAAGGAACATGTCTCCTTTACTATCTTTTCTCATTAGCTTCATATCACTATCTGATTACACTCTTACAATGGTCGCATGCTCTTAGTCATTAAACAATGATTGCTTACGTGGCGTCCGCTACTACTTTAGCTTTCGCTCACGTATTTAGGGGTGAGCATTCAGTTTGGATATTTTGGATTTATCCAAAAACTGAATTAACTAATTTTATTTTTTAGATTTTTAACCAAATTTTCTAACCGAATTGAAAATTTCGGTTAACCGAATTATCCTAATTATAATTTGGTTTGGATTTGGTTTTGACTTTGTTTAATTTGGTTAATCGAATTATCCAAATTTTCTTTACAAACGAATATTCTATTTTCTAATTCTAGTCTTTAGTGACAAATAGTCAAACATAAACCCAAAATTTTGGTAAGTTGAAATCCAAACTAGCTAACATTTGGATTTCAGTTTGATTTCGGATTTCACTTTAAAAAAAATTTGGATTTCGGATAATTTGGATAATGGTTAATTCGGTTTTGGTCTTAATTTGGATAATTCAGTTTTTAACCGAAATAACCGAAATCCAATTTATTTTTTACAATTTAGATTTCGGTTAACCGAATTATCCAAATGATCACCCCTACACGTATTCCCGCCATTATACTATGGCTTGCCATTCATTTGGCTCAATAGAATACACTGCTATCTTAACTTTCTCTGCGCTTCTTGCGCATTGTTTACTTTGTAATTCACATTGCACACTTACAGTGTTTGCTACTCACTCGATTAGTCTCTCGGTTTCCTCCCACTGCTATCAAAGCCTTTCTATACACTGTCTTTGTTTGAATTACTCCTTGGCAATAAACATATGCTCAAGTTTCACTACACCGCTCTAGCGGTTTCATATAACATTTGTAGGTGGTAGCCTTTCTCTGGAGGATTCACGCAATTGCCGCTCCATAGGCCCCATAATAACAAGTGGTATCCCCACTATGAGGTAGTGGTTCATTCTCTACTGTTCCTCTTACGCCTTTGTGCATAGGTTTGTAATGTTTGGATCTACACATTGTAGTTGATTTTCTGGTTACACGTCTCATTGCCACGAGCCATGCTCTGTGCGGCTGTTTATACAATGTTTGCTCCTCCGTACACCATTAAATGGCTTGGAGGCACTACTGGGTTTTTGATATAGTTGTTTCGTCACGCTTCCGTACATGGAAGGCCCTTAAGCATCTTGATATTAATTCATGCCTTCTGGCAATCTAGGGTACCCCATGTTACATGGGATCCCTTCGGGTTCTACCCGAGCGTTCGCTTACACGTGTTCACAACACGATGTTCGTTCAACTACTGTTGGCTCCCGCACCCTTCACGGATTGCTCCTGGGTGTTACTGAGTTGCGCCATTACATCTGGCTGGTACTTTAGGGTATGTTCGGTTCCTTACTCCGCCTTGCGGTTATGTATATTTGAACTATCCCATTTTGAGTTGTGGCGTCTCCCATTATTGGGTAGATCATTGTTTCTTTCTCCTTTACCATCTTGGTCGGGTCATTAATCTCTTTAGTGAGGTATGCTATGGGAATTCTATCCCATTCATCAAACGTTGATATGTTCATTTCAGGCATTAGCCGTATTGCTTATGCTGGTATTCATTCCAGTTATTATGTATTTCCTGAGACATATCCAATGTCTATACTTAATACTCTGTGCTTTCCACACTTCTTAACGCTATATCCTTAGGTCCGTCATCTTACTGGATTCTTGACTCTTTAAGCTTGGCAAGCTTCTCTGTGTTCTTCGGCCATTCGAGGTGTCCAACTGTCTTGGTTTGAATTGGCTCTTTCGTCCGTAGTATGGAGTGGGCTACTTCCCGTGTTCCGTACTCTACTTGTATACATACATGGAGTATCTTATTGATACGTTGCCACTTACCCGACTAACTCATAACTGGTCTGTCAGGCCCGTAAGCTCCTTCGGAGTGCGGTCGTCCCATGTCTCATTTATGTACACTTGTAGTGTCGGTCACACGCCTAGGTGAAGTATTATGTTGCCAACTCCTCTTATATCGTCCTATGATAACTTACCGTGGTTCTTTGGTTTGGTTTTAAAATTTGGGGGTTTTTGGAAAATTTGCGTTTAAATGAAAGATTTGAGTTTTGAAAATAAAATCTCTACAGCATTTCAATACCGGTTGCTTCTTACCAGATCCAGCTTCTTGCTGACTGGTATGTTCTTCAATGCAGTGGTCAAGCCGTTAGGCCTTTCCAAGGTTTCATTTCACAATTCTTAAGGTTTGAGTTGCTATATTGGCCTTTTTCACCATCTTTGTACTTTGCTAGTACTTCTTGCTTATTAATGTTCCTCTTATTAGTCCTGTTGTTACTGCACTTGCCGTGGCAAGTGCGCGGTACAGGCGGTTTTTAGGTTAACTCATACCGGTCACGATATCATTCACATTGTATTTGATAGCCTTGTTGGCTTTTCCTTTGATCCTTAGCTGGGTAACTACTCTTTAGAGCTATTTCTCATTCATCTTGACATGACTGTCATTCATTTAGGTGCTTCTCCACTCTCGGAGTTCTTTAATTACTTAGTTCTATGCTCTACCTCGTTGCTCGTTCCCACGTCTTCTTTGTGGTTACCGAGGTTTAAGTTATTTAGGCACTACTTTTGTAGTCCTATTCGGGTATATCCCATAGTTTGCTCGTAGCTGTCCAAGCTATACCAGTTAAATATTGCAACCTCTTCGGGTGTGGCAGGGTGGGTGCACCTACACTTAACTAGATTCTTAGTCAGTCAATATATCGTTAGTGGTATTATTTAACTATGGCGGTCCATAGACATGTGTCCCGGTTCTCGTTATTTCTCATGAGTCCGCCTTGTTGCACGATTGGTGCTTTCTTCTTACTACCGCTCGGCCAGCTAGGTTCTCGCGACTACTAAGCATGTCGCCCCAAGCTGACACAGATTCAGGTCTCCTTGGAATAGGATGTTTCGTTGTCTCGCCATTGAGTGCGGTTATTATCGTTCCAGCGGGATCCGTCTCCGGGGTTTCCGGTTCTGGGGATCTACCGTATGACAGGTTCTGGTTCATGTAGATACATTTAACAACTGCCAGATTGGGTTTCCCCGACTCTCTAGCGTTCTTCCCCCAGCTTTTAATACGGGGGTTGTGGAGGGCGGGTTTAGTATTGTAGGTATCCAGATCATACTGGAAGTTCCTATCTAGCGCATCTCTCACGCTACCACTCAACCCTTAGCCCTAAGTTTCTAATTCCTAACTCGGTATTTCCTTCGCTCGGCATTTCCAGTCATCAGAGCGATACTTCGCTCTGATACCATTTTTGTAACACCCCAACCGTTAATCTCGTCATTACCTCTTAACTGTCACTAAATGCTCTTACTCACGCAGCGGAACTCTAATTACAACGAGGGGTGAAACAACGCTGTTAGCCACCCATATGGCTAACCAGGCCTATCTTACATACCGTAACGGTCTGATGAACTGGAACAACTGAGTACACAATACAAATACAATACTCAAATCACTTCTTTACTATACCGAGTCTATAACATATGGATGCCGACAACATATTCGGTCTTACACCTCTTTCAATACATAAGTAATTAAATATAACTACCCATGCAACCACCGACCCCGTCCTACTCTCGAACGGTAACATCTTCGGTGTACCTGAAAAATAAAAACGTTGCCCCTAGGGGCTCAGCTTAACGCTGCATATGAAATTCGCATACCCCGAGCGCTAACCGGGGTACGCTGACCACTTTAGTCGAGAGCATGGAGTTCATTTTAATTCAACCAACATGCATATAGCAATACATTACATATGTACACTTCACAAGGATTCGACAATCAACCATGGGATACAATCCCTAACTAACATAACAAGGTTGTTAGTTGTATCAATTTACTCTTAGGCCATGAGGGTTATACCTCACTATGCCTTGGTTACTCATTTAATAGCTCACCCGCTCTCTCGGGTTACTTATTCTTATACCCACCCATTCTCTTGGGCTACTCATTCTATTCTCACCCGTTCTCTCGGGTTACTTATGCTCATTAACTCACCCACACTCTTGGGTTATTCATACTCGTTATCTCACCCACATTCTTGGGTTATTTATACTCAAGCTCTTGTAGATTCTCAAGACACTATAGGTCTCGTACGTCACGCTTGTTACTCTTAATACATACTTAGGCCAAAACTCATGGCTCTCAAGCATAGTCTTACTTCCCTGGTTTCGACCCTACCCTGGGTCTAGCATGGTGGGAAGGTTCAACTAGCTCACGGAACTCTCTCTTAGTTCCTATCCATTTTCACTTAGGTCCGACTACTCTCGGACTACTTACATTCCCATACACTCCCCTCTCGGAGTTATAATAATATTATGTATATTAGTCTTGAAGCATCACTCTCGATGTTTCTAATGACCTTGGGAACATTACTTAAGTTCGGTTAATCTTAGGTTTTAAGAGTTACCCTTACATTTCACTTACTCATACTTTCGGTTATTTTCTTATATCAGGTAAAATCCTCATATAGAAGGTCGACCATGTCTCATGGGAGCTACTAATCCCTTAGGTCTCTTTTACCTTCTTCACTAGTTCACATCTACGAACTATCTTTAATCCTCTTGAAGGAGGTTCACTTATCTTTCCACTCTCATTTGTTTCGTGGATTGTGTCATTATGGTTTACTAATCGTTATCGGGTAATTACTCAACCCACACATCTCCTCACATTCTAGGGAGTTCATATGTTTACGTTTTCGTTATACTTTAACGGATAGTTTGTGTGTTTGCACATTTTTGTTATCATAAGCATCGACCCGATCTATGGGTCTCTAGCCAAACGTTACTCACTATGAGTCGGTCTTTACTCTATGTTAGACTACACCGGCACATAAGTATGTTAGCTCATTCAACATACACAAGACATACATAATCAAACAATGGATTATTTTCATGCTTTAGTCTTGATTAAGCCGGCACACAAACACACAAATCAACGTAACTCAGTTAGCACGCGGAGTATGAGAAAATCATACCTTTCACCGGGGTTTTTACTTTTACCGTGTCATCTCACCATGCTCGGGTCACGCACGATTCTCTGATAATGTTTCAAACATTATTATTAATACTAAGCTCATACGGTACGTAATAAAATGCTACTCCCGTACTTGCCCCGTTATCCCGTTAACTCGGTTTTACTCTTGTTAATTTGAGTTCTCACTTCTCAATCACTTCTAACACTTCCTTACACTTCCTAGGGCCTTTACATGTCACCAAACAAGGCCTTAACATCTTATAACATCATTAAAATTCAAACCCCCATCATTTAAACCCTTAAAAACACTCTCTGTAGGATTCTGGGGGTGGTCCAGGACTTGGTCCTTACCCTAAGTCCCGGACCAATACAAGGTATAACTCTCGGCTGAAAATATGACCTGGTCCGGGACCTTGTACCTTGGGTAAGTCCCGGACCACCTGCTTATTTCTACCCTCGGCATGAATTTCACTATGGTCCGGGACCTTGTCCCCATCCTAAGTCCCGGACTAGGTACAGACTTCAACTCTCGGCCTTAATTTATGGGGTGGTCCGGAACCCTGTCCATGGACCAAGTCCCGGACCCTACTGCAGTTTTGACAGATTTGGCATTTTCCAAATCTGTTACAACCTCATTCTTTTACCATTGATTCTCCAATCTTTCTCACTTATAATCTACATGTTTTAGCACTTAATTACCCTTCTAAATCACCTTAATCCAACCACCAAGTCCTCTGACAAACTTTTGATTATTTCACTCTACTTCACTTATATTTTCATAACTAGTTTTCTAGTTCTTTAACTCCTTGTAACAGATTTGGTACCCTCTTCTTACCATTCAAACTTCACTCACTAATGCCATTCCTAGCACCCAAATGACATTATTTCCACTGCTAACACACTCTTCTTCTTAGTTTGGTTTTCAAACCATTAACCACTCACTTAACACTTCTTTTACACACCTAGTTTCTTCCATTAAATGAAACACTCAAGTTCATAATCTCCAAAGAAATTTTGACAGCACTTGCCTACTTTCCTAAACATTTTCACCACATCAAACAGCTCACAAACCAGTTCTCCACCCCTGTTTGATCTAGGCATTATCAACTACAACACTTACTACACAACTCATTAAATTCCCACCTTGTTCATCCATATGTAATAGTTTAGTCTCAAGCTTATTTCCCACACTAAACAACATTGGAAACATCCTCATTACTCATTCAAATTGTAGTTTCTTAACTACACTAAAACAAGATCATTAATACAACACTAAAATCTGTTTTACAAGTCAAATAAAACCAACTCAAGGTGAGCTCTTTACCTTGTTTGTTCTCGGTTTTTCTTCCTCTTCTTCCTCTTTCTCTTGTTCCCTCTTTCTCTTCTTGTTTCCACACCAAACAAAGGGGCATAGATTGCTAACTACAATCATATCCCCACACACCACACAAAACAAGTCAATTTAGTTCAAGCTTTCCTCACAAGCTAGTATTTTAGGAGCTAGTTTCAAGGCTTTAACTTAGATATTACCTTAGAATGACCAAATGGATAGCTTGGCAATCAATTGATGGAATTTCCAACACTCTACAAAAGCATGGAGGAGCCGACTGAAATGGAAGAAAATTTTCAACATGGGGAAAATTTTCCAAATTGCAAGAACAAGCTAAAAATGAGTAAAGCTCTTGCTTATAATTACCTTAAGGCATCAAGGAGGTGAAGGAGAGTCAAAATCAACTCCTCAAGCTTCAAAAGGCCCAACACCCATGGAAGTGAAGGTGGAGGAATCAAGATTTTGTTGGGTGGAAAATGAAGCCCTTGCCGATACGAATCTAACGGTAGTATTTTTGTGCGATTCGGTGAAGAAATGAGCAAGTTAGAGGAGGAAGAAGATGGA
This sequence comes from Limonium bicolor, assembly GCA_023374045.1. Lineage (NCBI taxonomy): Eukaryota > Viridiplantae > Streptophyta > Magnoliopsida > Caryophyllales > Plumbaginaceae > Limonium > Limonium bicolor. Next base: position 306,536,190 of record CM041777.1, on the reverse strand, counting down.
GGTTCTGAGCTTCCTTCTCAAATCGGTAATATTTATAGAGGAGGAAGAAGAAGATTGATATAGGGCTGGGCAAAACGTGAAATAAGGAAAGAAAGAAAAGGTGAGAGAGTACTTAAAGCACTTTTACTATTTCACTTTTGCTTTATTTATTTATCTTGTCATCTTATTACTAAATAACTAGCAAGATTATTAATGTGTGTGTACACACTAATTAAAACTGGCCCATATTAATTAATAGCCCGGGTCGTTTTTCGACTTTTCGAATTAAATGCGTTTTGTCTCCCGGTTTTGACACTATTCACTTATCGGGTCCGTTTTCCGGAATTTTCTCGTTTCTTTATTTTTAATGGTTATTAAGCTTCCATTAATACTTAATTATAGTTATTTAATCAACTTTAATTTTTACGGGTCCGTTTGACCACTTAAAGTCACGTTTTCGGGTTTTCTCGGAAAACGTGCTTTAAAACTCCGTTAGCGTTTTAATCCATTATTTGGATCCGTTTTCTTCGGGAATCATTCCCGCATACTAATTAGGCCTAACTAAGCCCTATGAATCCATATTGGACCCTAACGAGACCGTATATCTCTTATACTTATTTAATGCGCGTTTTAGCATTTTTCGCGTTTTACGCATTTTCTCTTTTCTTTTGGTTTTATTTCCCTTACCAATACTCTTTAGGCACCATTAGGCCTTTAATAATCATATTAGAGTAATTTAATCACGATTTTTAGATCCAGGGTATTAAATGCTCCTAATTGGAACACATCAAGAAGATATTGACCTTCTTAAACAAGCTTTGGATGACAACTTCAAAATTAAGGACCTAGGGTGTTTGCATTATTTCTTGGGCATTGAGTTGTTGCATACATCTCATGGTCTTGTCTTATCTCAGGGAAATTTCTGTCAAGATCTTTTGAAGAAAAAGGGTTGTGAATCTAGCAGAGTGGCGGCTGGTCCGATGCAGGTTAGGATTTCTATGCGTGGTACTGATGGAACACCATTGGATGATCCTTTTATGTATCATTGGGTTGGTAAGCTAAATTACATATCCAATACCCGGCTAGACATCAGTTTCACAGTCCAAGTACTTAGTCAGTTTATTTAATGTCCCACTGATGTTCATATGGAGGCAGCTCTTCATGCCCTGCGATATGTAAAAGGTACCATAAATCATGGTATTACACTTCGTCAGGGGTCTGCGCCTGAATTGAAATTGACTTCATACTGCGATTCAGATTGGACTACTTGTCCAGATTCTAGATGGTTTGTGTCTGATTATTAATATTTTCCTAGGATACAGCCCTATTTCTCGGAAGACAATGAAACAAAGAACAGTCTCTTTGTCCAGCGCAGAAGTAGAGTATCGTTCTCTTCATCATGTTACAGCGGAGCTTACATGGCTTGCACGTCTTCTCCATGAGCTTGATGTGACAAATATTGTTCCTGTTCCAGTGAAGTGTGACAACCAATCTGCTAGAAATCCAGTTTTTCATGAGCGTATGAAGCACATTGAGATTGATTGTCATTTTGTTCAGGTTAAAATTCAACAAGGGCTCGTGGATGTTTTATATATGCCTACTACTCAGTTGGTTGATATGATGACAAAGGCATTACCCGACACTCGTTATCGTGAGCAGCTACCACGAATGGGCGTGGGTCATACCGATCTTCCAAGCCTACGCGATTCCGATCATGTACGGCTTGCGCGGGGGGGGGGGGGGTGTTGGAATGTACCGCCACAATATATTTTTGTCCTTGAGCGGTGTCCGGATTCGGACAAGTTGGTGTTCACCCACACAAGACGAGACGATGGAGAAACATATATGGGTACTTGGCAACGTCCGGATGCGGACGTCCATCATTCTCGCACGAACGTGGTGAAGATGGATACAGAGCATTGATGCAGTTTCATCTAACAGCGGAGGTACATATGCTGGTACTTGGGAGGTGTCCGGACCCGGACGAGCAATTGTCTCACTCGGACTCAGCGGTTCCGTGTATTTTAGTTTCGTTCGATATATAAAGTGTGTGTGCCGTCGTGTAGTTTTGTGTTGTAATATACAAAAACATCAGAACCCTAATAAAACAAGAATGTCCTTTTTCTTTGAACGTATGCAAATTTAATTTCTTTCCGTAGTCGAGTCATGTTCCTGCTTGCACCAAGCATCAACTGCCAGCTTTTGTTGTTGATGATGTTGTTGTTGCACTTTCATTATGTTCCAGCTTGCACTATCATTCTGGTAGTTTGCTGTTTTGCTGCTGTTGTTGATTGCATCATCTTTTTTCTTATTGCTCCAGTTCGTCATTGCTGACTTAATAATTGGTGCATATCTTAGGGTGTATAATAAGGGTGTCAACCTGTTACGGGCTTTACCTTCCTCTAACCTCCTAATGATCATAGGAGGCTTTACTGTTTGGTCACTGATTATGGTATCTAAGTCTCTCTCATCTTATTCTTCCTTTTCTTCTCTTTTAGCCATTTGATCATTTGTCTTGACCTCCGTTTAACTTTCTTTTTCCTTTAAACTATTATCGGATAATATAGTTTCACTAATAAAACTAAGATTTTTTTGTTACAAAGGTTTCGATAACGACTTAAATTCGTTACCATAATTGTTATTATTGATAAGTTTTTCGTTACCAAAGATAGTACTAAAGATTTAAAAAAAATTAATACTATAGTAACGATATAAATGTTACGAAATCATATTTTTAGTAACGATATAACTTTTGGTAACAAATAAAAGTCGTTACGATAAATAAATTTATCTTTAGTTATGTCATCTCGTGTAACGATATGTAACGACTGTCGTTACAATAAATTAGATTAGTAACGATTTTGATTTTTGGTAACGATTTTTTGTTGTTACCAAACAACTATATTCTAGTAGTGTTTTCCTCCCCAGATTAGAGTTACTTTCTAGTCTCTTTGTATCCGCATGTTCTCCCTTTTCTTTCTTTTCTTGATCCCAATGAGCACTCCATTCATTCTTGTAGGCTGTGCACTATTGAGGGATGCTCTACATCATTGGATCCCTCGCCATTTTTGTTCTTCAATTCCACCATACTGGTCTTCTCTAACCCTGCTTCAACCTTCGTTGTTGCTTTCTAGTGTACAGCAGTTTCTCCTAGCTCTCTCATATTCCTATCGAACCTATATCAAGAGTTTTCTCGAGCTCCTGGAGACTCAATCTAGTCAAATAAGGTAGAAACTCTACTGTCATAAAAAAGAGAGTTAAGATAAGTGTTGAAACCGACGGAATGGTTTGGAACGGGACTGGTCCATAGCATCGGTTCGATATCTCTCTGTCCCCTGGTAGGTGCAAGTACCGTTCCCTTGTTTTTTGAAGTTTGACCATCCTTGTCCCCATCCATAGAAGTAGAACCTTCATTTTTATCCGGAAACAGTAAAAAATAAACTTGAATTATCTTCAGCAGATACACACTATTATCTTAAGATTAACCAAGGAAATGCTAAGCAGGTGGGACAAAAAGATCTGCTTCTGATGTGCATCTAAGATTCTACCATGACCATAACAGTGTGAACATTTTGTATCACAATCAACAAGTATATTAGTGCTAGTGGCTCCCTACTGACTGATATCCTAAGTAGTAGTACTATCTTACCGCTAAAATGATTGACCCATGTCCTCAAGCTGAAATGCTATTGTTACTTCAAGTCAAAACCAACAAGAAAATATGGTGTGAAGTGTCAATGACCACTGCCCTATCCACATCTCTATCCTGTTAAGTGTGTGTTTCTTTTTATATATATAATTGGATAAATTTTGTTTTTTTTGTTGCAGATGTATCCTATCTACATCATACATTGCAGCAACTGGAATAATGACTGAGGAGGATTGACTGAGCGGTGGGACAAAAAGATCTGCTTCTATGTGCATCTAAGATTCTACCATGACCAAAATAGTGTGAACTTTTTGTATCACCATCAACAAGTATCTTTTTGTTTCGTTATACTGATCATTTTCGTGCTCATATACCTTGCAGTGTTGTATTGCATAAGCGAATAATATGTCTTTGTTCATAGTGATCAAATAAATGTCCAATTGGTTTGATATTGGTTACGGATATCCCATTGGTTTGATATTTGGTTACTGATGTCCAATTGGGATTTTAGTTTTATATTGAATAGATTTTTGGTAACGATTTTAGTCGTTACAAAATAAACTTAAGGTAACAAAATGAGTGTTACAAAAGAACCTTGTTTTTTTTTGTAATGAAGACTATTGTTAAAACTTTCTTTGATAATGAAAATAGTTGTTACTAAAAGTGTCTTTTGGAACGATTATCTTCGTTATCAAAACCTTCTTTGATAACAAAAATTATATTACTATAGGATTTTATGGTAATGACTTCTTCATTCTCAAAGTTATATCCTATAGTTTACAAAATCATACTTTTAGTAACGACGTAACTTAATAATAAATAAATGTCACTATGATAATAATTTGATTTTTCGTTACGCCACTTCTTGCAACGACATGTAACAATAATTTGTTACAAAAAACTTGTTTACCAACAATTTTGATATTTGGCAACGATATTTATCGTTACCAAAAATCTTTATTTTAGTAGTGTTTGCTAGATCAACCATCAACACTTGTTCCAACTGAAATAAAAAATAACAATAATAGTATTCTCATATATTATACTCCCTCTTATGCTTAATACATTATTCTGGCACTAACTGAAATACCCCTAAATTAATTTAGGGGATTTCTTTTATTAAACCTTTAATAATACTATTAAGTATTAAATTACTATATGGAATTATGAATATTAAATTGTTATATGGAATTATAAATACTAAATTATTATGGAATTATGAATATTAAATTATTATATGGAATTGTGAAATTTTGTTTAGGGGTTTCTCCTATTTAACCCTAATTATTATATATTATTATATAGTATTATGAATTTAAAAATAAGATTTATAAGTCAATAAATCTTGGGAAAATTCCTAAACACTCCAAACTATATTATAAAGATTTTAGGAAGTGTTGAAACATTGTTTTGAAACATAAAAGTCAATATAAAATTCTAGAAACATTAAAGCTTATTAAGCCTTGTTAGAGTTGACTTTTTGAGAATGGTCAAACCAGGTCATTAAATCTATACCAATAAATAGGTTATGGAAAACCATGAAGATAAAAAAAAAGAACGTCAAAAACGGATCATCCTAGCCAAAGTTATGCTAGATTGAGGTTTTGAGTCAAAATTTAAAATCTGCCACGTGTCAAGCTCACACGCGCCCACACTTAGATAGATTTTATCTCCACGATTTTCGGAACCGATTTTGCCCTATCTTGTGACCTTCATAACTTTCTCATCTTATTGAATTTTTGAGTGCCGTCTTCTTTGTTACCTTCTCCTACATTTCCTCTAACCAACCATAACTCACACAAGCCCTAACTCGTTCTAAATCAACCGGAAATTCGAGCCAAAGTTGCCACCCTGCAAAACCATTGCTGCAGTTTTCCAGTTTCTCTTCGAATTCAGGTAACTTCGACTAGCCATAACTTCTTCGTTTCTCAGCCAAATTTCATGTTCTTTAGCTCGTTTTGAAGAGCTCTAATCCCTCTATAACTTTCATGTTGATGACCAAAGCCAATTCCAAACCGTTTGTAAGAGAGAGGTGTCTAAAGTTTCGAATTCATCACAGCATAAAATCACAGTTTTCTTGGAAAGAAAACGTAAGGTAAACTCGCAACTTCTAGCTTCGATTTCTTTCTTTATGTTGCGAGTTAGGATTAGTTCTTGTTATCAATATGTAGATCTATGTTTCCTCTTTCGATTAAGCCCTTATACGTATTCTAATTCGATCTAGAACTTAACTTATAGATCTGCAAAGTGAGCTCCTCGAAAACATTCAAGTTCGAACTTTTCCAGATTTTCGAATTCGAAATCACTCAATTCGCACAACTCCTGTAAGTTTCCTTCAAATTCCTTCTACCATGCTAAACTATGTTACATTATCGGTCAAAAACACGTTTCAATTGTATCAATTACGCAATAGATTGAGTGAATTTGTAAGAATCAAATTCGAAACCGAAAATAAACCTAACTTTCGAACCCAGAATCGAATTGGTTGAATACTGCATTATAATTGGAAAACGGTGTCATTAGAACCGAAATTCGATTTCGAAACCATAGAAACAAGAATCACTCGATTTCGTTCTGTAGATTGTGAGAAAATCGCGATTTAGTACTCGGGGCTGTTCAAGAATTCGCTGAAGAACTCAGAAGTTTAGGGCCGTCCGATCGTAGTTAAAAGAAACGGACGGCCGAGATTAAAACGTTTCAGATTAAGTTTTTATAAATTCCAGTAAGTAGTCCTAACTTGTTGGGTTAATTAAATATCTCCCGAATGTATTTTGACTTGAAATTTTAACCATAGATTCCTTATTTAATCTAGTTTATTTTTATGTAAATTAATATGGTTTTGGAATTTCTAAACGTAAGTTATGATTTTGCAAGTTACGGGTTTTCTGGAATTATTTGGCTAAATTAAAGATATTTTTATGAAATAAAAATTTTATAATATGTCTAAAATGTTATAGTTACTGTATATTAAATTTGGGAATTTTTGGGCACTGGTAAAAGGTTTTAAAAATTGTGTTTATGAGTTTTTCATAAGAATAACCTATAATATAAGGTTTTTAATGTAACCAAAAATTAAAGTATGGTTTGTTAATGAACTTTTTAAGCTGGGAAAAATATGGAACACTAAATTAACACTTTATATCAGTAAGGTATTAGTTTTTATGAGAAGTGAAATTATTTACATATATGTATATATACTTATATGGTAGATTTAAAATAGAAACTTATGTTAAATCAAGGAATTTAATTATTCTACATTTTATTTATTTATTATAATATGGGAGTTAATATTCTTAATTAAAACTAAGGAATATATATATATATACATATTTACAAATATATGTAAAAGAAAAAAAAATAGTAACTTAGGTTAAATCAAGGAGCTAAATTAATCTACATTTATATTAATTATATAATATGGTGGTTAATATACTTAATTGAAACTAAGGAAAATACTTTATTTTGTAAACTATATTTTGGATGTAGGTGTGTGTAAAAGTTAATATAAATAATTAGATGTAATTAAACTACATAAAGAATGTCTTGAATAAATCCTAGTATACATATACGATAAATAAATAAATAAAGGACATAAAATGCCTTATAGCAAATAGAATATGAAGGAATTAATAAGTTAAGTGAACATATACATAATACTATTAAAAGAATATTATATGAGGTAGTATTGAATTGTGGTTATGAAATTTAGCTTAAAGAGTTATCTTGGATTTCTAAGATTTATATAAACCATATTAAAATACGTGTGTAATATTATTTGTCAAAGACCAGAATGTAAATCTATAATTTGGTTAGGTAATAATAAGTTGGGACTTAGGAATATTTGTAATTAGATTTTACACAAATAGAACTTATTATATAATTTAATAAATAAATATTTTTACATCTAAATGTTCTTAATATATAAACAATAAAAAATAAATAAAATACTTTTACATCTTAAGGTGAGGTGGGTTAGTAAGTCTAGATTTAATCATTTCTTAACATTTATGGTATTGAAATATAACTTAATGTTTTAAGATAGAATCATTAAAAGGATTATGATATATCTATATTAAACGACGATTTGGAAATTTATCTAAATAATTATCCTTAAGTTTCTTGGCATTAGTTAAGCCATATGAAATACATTTATAACATTTATTATTAATACTTAGGAGGTGAGTTTACAGTTAAGTGAGGTATTTAGTAGTGAGAATTTATAGGAAGGTTTTTAAATAGGAATTTGATACTTAAAACCTTTGAACCTTTTTCAGATAAAACTAAGTTACATAAGATATTATATTGATATACTTTACGGTAATGGGACGTAATGATAGGTTATTTGAATGTAAGATATGAGAATTTTCATAATAGATTATCTTATTAAATAACTAACAATTTCACTTGCGAACCAGAATTTAATTCTTTGATAATTTTACTCTATGTAGATATATTGTCCATCCTAAATACAATAAAGGGAATTAATTTATTAAGTTATTCCTTTGAAACCTTAGGTTTTGTAAAACAATTTAAAACGTATTTAAGGCTTAAGTTTATTGAAGTTTAGTACAAAAGGATTATACATAGTCTATAGAGTGTATGTGTGTAAAATAAAACATTTAGGAGATTAAAGGTAAGTAAGGATACATAAAAGGTTATATTTAAAACACCTTATTATATAGGTAATAATTAAGCAAATAATGTACCTGTGAATACTAAATGTAAGAGTTCGATAAGTCTAAGTTAACTATAATATAGTTGTTTCAAGATGAAAGTAATTTAACATCTTATGTCAAGATTATTAGCTGATGTATAAAAAGTCTTTCTGAACTAAAGATAAGATAAATGAGTTAGTAACTCAATTAGTTATGATATAATGCGTCTACAACACTATGGTTCCAATATACAAGATGTAGATCTTAATTAAGTTAAGGGGAAACTTAATCACAAGGGATTATCTAGTAGATATTGATAAAATACATAATCATTTACATTGTGAAATAATAGTATAGTATTATGGGATGATCCATCATAGGTCATAATACAATGTTTATTCTAAATTAAGAATAAAGGTATTCAGCTTAAGATTACTATTGGAATTCTTAGATTTAATTATATAATGTAAACACATTTGTGTTATAAAGGTCTCAAAAGTCTTGAATGTGAGGATTGTGGTTAAATATGAATAAAGTGGATAGGAGTGGACATTAGCAGGTGTTAATAAGATACATTCCTTGATCTTACCACCTTGGGCTATACAACGTTCTCAGATAACTCAAGATTGTACATAACATTAAGTGAGGGCTTAAAAGACAATTGAGACTTTGAATAAGAGTAAGGAGTTTATTTAAGCGTAACATAGGCTACAAGTGATTGATGATAGACTACCTTTAATATTCTTCAGAGTACTGTTGATTGTTTGCGCAAGTTGATTAGAACTGCTACAGCGTACCCAGGTACGATTTCTCGTACTCAGCTTGATGTGTTTTGGACTTTATGGAATGTTTTGTACGATTTCTCGTACTCGATACTTTTGCTGATGGACTTTATGGAATGTTTTGGAACACCAACTGATCTTGAATGGATTTCAAAATGAAACTGTTGTGTGACTAACTGAGCTTGATGTGACTAACTGAGCCTGTATGTGAAACTTCCTTGGTTATTGGTTCCTCCTATCTAGTTGTTTCACTATATATTAACTGCCTAGGGTTTACGCTTCTGCACTCTGTAGGACTGAGTGTTTTGGTATTGCTCTGGTGTAGTTAATGATCTAGTGGGGTAACTGGGAATATAGGAAAGTATCTGGGTAAATTCTTCCTTTGGACTATGGGTATTGTTTCATCCATGAGTCGAGTTTGATCAGCCTAATTGGGAATGGATTCTTTCTATTGGGTATTAATTGTTGAGGGTTTACGCCTCTGCACTCTGTAGGACTGAGTGTTTTGGTATTGCTCTTGTGCAGTTAATAATCTAATGGGAATATGGGAAATGTTAATCTTGGTACTGAGTATGGATTATTTATATTAAGTGGTGCACACACTTTCACCGATGATCGAGAACGGGTCGGTGGCAGCGGAGGTCTGTTTACCTCGTCCATCTGGACAACTGACAGCGGAGGTCTGTTTACCTCGTCCTTGTGACAACTGACAGCGGAGGTCTGTTTACCTCGTCCTTGTGACAACTGACTGGCGGTGGGGGCCATCTCTCCCAATTGGTTTATTCCACTCTTGAGCATATTTTGTCTATGGGAATCATCTTTTGAAATGGTGGAGACATAAACTGTCTACCACGGGTTATGGATATTAATGTCACTCCTAGTCCTTTGTGACTACTTAAGTCTTTCTCTTCTTAACCAGAATTGGTTCTAACATCAACAATGGATGCTTACTAACTATGTGGTGTGACTACTTAAGTGGATGACTTGGTTTGGAAGTTCTCTATCTCTATCTTTGTCTTGTTTTCTCTTCTCTTTAACTTGATTGTTTTGAAGTGCTTTATCTCTGTTTTACTTTTAAGAGTTTGTTTTCATGTTACTGTTTATTTTGAAGAGTTATGTTTTATAAGTTTTTTTTTGGAGGATTGTACCAGTTCCATTCCAGGGAACTGACCCGCCCCTCTCGGGGTGGGCTGCTTGGTTTCATCTTACAGGTATAAATTGATTTACAGGTGGCCACGAAGAGCATGAGTGATTGGGATGGGATTAGGCTTATGGAGAGTGAATGTACTTTATTATTGTTATGTTTAATGTTAAGTTTTCTCGAAGTTCAGACCGTAACTTAGTTAATTGTAATGGTTGTAATTGGTGAGGTTGGTACCGGGTGTTTGGAGCCCGATGATCTGTAGCACCTTTAGTTTATTTTCCGCTGTTGTTTTATTATTATAGGGGTGTTACAGAAAGTGGTATCAGAGCGTAGTTACGCTCTGAACCCGAGAAAACAAGCCGAGTGAAATACTTAGATTATAGGTGCACTTAAAACTGGGGAACTGGGGTAGAATTGGGAAGTGAGGACTCCAGTAAGGCACGACTCCTAACCCTTTTTGGAATTGTGAACGATTCCTTACACACTTTTCTTTTGTGAATGTCTGTTGAGTGTGATGTGTTATTATACCGTTCCAACAATAAACTACAAATATATATATATATATATATATATATAATTTGGAACATCCTATATTAAGTACGATAAGATTTTGGTTGAGATAAACCAAATATTAGCTATTTTTCAAAAGCATACTCATGGAGAATACATTGCTAAAAATGCAATCCTTTAAAAGCTAGTACACAAATTCCTAGAATTTTAAAGAATACCTTTGATTGAAAACAGTATACAAATAGAACTTTACATAACTAAATTAGTATTGATATTATGTGAAAGTACTTCAACTCCTTTAAAGTTTGAAAATAAATCTCATGAACTACTTGGTATCAATTTATTACCTAAAGATAATGTTTAGATAAATCTTAAGTCTAGAAATTATTAAGCTTACAAGAACTAGTAGTGTATTAGAAAATCAACATCTGAACTTGTAAAACACATTAAGACTCTATGTTAACTTTAGAAAGAAAACACATAAACCTAACACCCTACGGGAAGTGCCTGGTGCGACGAACTCCTAGGCTGAAAGTAGTGGGGGTGCACACCCACTTCTAGAAGTTTAGGGGCTAGACAAGCCTTGTCATCTAACCGTAAATAATCTTCTACAACGTAAGTGATGATTGTGTTGTCCTTAGGAGGATTGGTGTTAAGACGTTACCAATCATGAAGTCTTAAGCTTGCATATTTCATTCTAGCCACAATAACATTTTAACTTTATATCTTAATATCCTTATTAATTCAAACATGTAAAGATTTTTGAGTTTAAATCTTTGGTGACAAAATACCTTTAAAATGGAGGAAGTGAATTTAAAATTTGGGTACTTCAAGGTAGAACCTCTATCCTTGTCGATATAAAAACCATTAAAGAAGTTACTTAAAGATTAAGTGAAGAGAAGAGTAACCTAAACTACATTAAGTAACACCCTACACAAACGCACCTACCAACTACCGAAATCGCAGCGGAATTAAACATCCTAACAACAACTAAACGCTATGGTGCTACAACACGCCGTTAACCACCCACGTGGTTAACTAGGCAGAATAAATACAAGTGTACCGGTCTGATGATCAGACTCCCGAGCATAGGTCCTAACATCCATACATAAACATAACCAAACCATACCGAGTATTTATTTACATACCAACTGTAACCTTAAACACCTGTCACTGTAAACAACAGTACCAACAAAACAACACTACGGGAGCACAGGCGCATCCCGGTTTTATCTTACAATATCCAAAAGTATTCCAGCAGCCTAGGATCTAGAGCCACTCCGCTTCTTCGATCCTCATCCTGTAAATAAAATATGGAGCCCCCAGAGGGGGTCAGCAACCTTTTGCTGGTATGGTTAACGCGCAGCCCATCGGCTACCGGGATACGCGCAACCAATTGTCATGATAACATGGCATTCATTTAAACATCCAACATATATAACATAGCTTAGCAAGGGAAATTGCGTAGCACAATAATAATACATAACACCATAATTCGGTTCACACAAGGAACCTTCCACCATAATTATACATAGTGAGCCTAGAGATTATTGCCAATCTCATGCTAAGCTCGTTACCAACCTCGTTACCGTCCAGTTATATCGAACGGTTAACTTAAACCCAAGGCGTGTCGGATATAGTAATCCCAAGCACACCGAAAACAACATTCGTATGCCCCTGTGGCCCGACGTGAGTCAGTAAACTAGCTTTGGATAAGCTAAGGGAAAGTTGAAACCAATTGAATACAACCTATACATACACCAAGAGAGTCGAACCGGATAGACATCGACTCCCATCCATCACACGCGTGGCCGGAACATGACCGGACTCCTCAATTCCCCGGTTAGCACTTGTTAGTGATCACACAAATAAACTCGTTAAGTCACACACGAACAAGTGTTTAGGTCTGGTTAGACACACCAAGGAAGGAGTCACAACAATACAACATCATATATATAACAACTGTAACTCTTTCCACATCTTAGTCTTATAAGGTCGTAACACACGAAAAGCAACCACATCCAAGCCGGTGTAAACCGTAGGAAGCAACAGACTGCAAGAAACCATACCTCGGTCCTGCCTGCCTCGACTCGTTCCCACCTTGAGAGAATCCTAAACACATTTAGTAACGTCGGTCAATTAACGTACTAGTTCACCCGTTAACATTAACTACTTCACATTTCTAGTTATTTCTTTCCCACATTTTATTTAACTTCCCACCTTTTAAATGTCATTATAACTCTCCTAACATGGCTTTATAACTCCATAACATCACCTCTTACTTATCCCCACCTTTAGACATCGTTTAATGACTTAAACCAAATTTACGTAGTGGTCCGGGACTTAGTCCCTTACTTAGGTCCCGGACCTATACTTAACAAATCCCCTCGGTTACTTTTAATGGGGTGGTCCGGACTCACCCCAGTCCTAAGTCCCGGACCTTCTAAGCAAATTCTCTCGGTAATTTTAACAGGTTGGTCCGGGTCCTTGTACAAGAGCCAGTCCCGGACCGAAACCCAAATGAAATCTCAACTATTTTTAGGGGTTGGTCCGGGCCCTTACATATGGACTAAGTCCCGGACCTACGACCAGTACATTCTCGACTGATTTTGATATATGGTCCGGGACACAAACCAAGACCTAGGTCCCGGACAAACTTACAGAAACGACGTACTGGTATTTTTCATGCTCTGCTGCGCAAGTTCTCTACACCTATCAGATATATAAACTTCCCAGTACACCCTTATACTCAAAATTTCACCCAAATATACACCACATAACAACGTAGTGCACAATTTAAATTGCATAAATCTTAAACACTGAATTTCCCACAATATATTTGCCTTTCACCTGCAATTACAACAGCAGTTCGTATGTTTTTTTACTAGTCTTTTGAGAACATTTTCTAAGTCATAACCATTGGCTCTTTAGGTAGTTTCACAGACAACGTAGGTTATTTCCAAAGGAATTTTAAGCTACCTTTGGTTAACATAAACATAGAGGAAACACCATTTTCTTTGAGTTTCATACCTTGAAGCAAAGGAGAATTAATAATACGTGAAAGATGGACTCAAGCTCCTTCCATGGAGATTCCTCTTGGCACCAAAGTGGAGCTCTTGAAGATTTGAAAGGACTACGTCGAAGAGCTTGAAGAAACTAAGAGATCGGTGGTCTCGTTTTAATTTGGACAAGTGAGTAAGAAGTTACAAGATTTTGAAGTTGCATGTTTGTGCTGGTGCTGTTCGATCGTGAAAGAGAGAAAGGAAGGAGAGGGCTACGTGAGATAGTAAGGAAGAAGAAGAGAATAAGAGAATGATTATTGTAGTTGCTTTTTAAGATATTTCTCACGTAAACAAATAGTGCTTTTTAGAATACTCACTTATTTGCTCAATCAATTAGCAAGGGTGTGACTCACCACATGCTAACCGACCCACATTAATAAAAGGGTTATTTAGTCTTTATTGCTCATTAATTACATATGTTATATATGTTACAAACTAGCTTATTTTAGTCACTATTCACTATAACAAAACACATAAAAGTGAAATATTTATTTCTTATTAATTTAAACTTCCAAATGTGATACTAAATAGTACACATATTAAAAAGAGTATTGATGGTCATTTAGCCATTCAAAACTCATCTATACGACAATTTTCATTTTAGGCAATTAATTATATTTACTATTTATTAAATTGTTTACTAATATTTCTAAGACTCTTTTTAGTCTTATTAATTTATTATTTACTATTTAAACCACCTATTAAGGTTTGGGGTATTTCAATCTACCCCCCTTAAAGAACTTTGTCCCCAAAGTTCATACTTCCCACATTTCTAAACATAAGAACACGGGGAAAAATTTTAAAACAAAACCTCCAGAAACAACATTACCAACATTACCATCATGCTTACATAACCACGGACTTAAGGTCCAAACAACATAATACCATTCAGACTCTAAGGTCTGTAACATAACATAGACAATGTATATAATACATGTCGAATGCATTCATAACCGAAACGGCTCTACCCCCCTTAAAAGGGGTACGCCCCGTACCCTACACATACAAAACTCTATGAAGTAAACAACAACGGTACTTCGCCTTCATCTTATCTTCCAGCTCCCAAGTGGCCTCCTCGACGTCCTGGTTAGACCAGAGGACCTTCACCAGTCTCACGGACTTATGGCGAGTGTCTCGAGTCTTAGTATCCAGAATCCGTACGGGAGTCTCCACTGAGCGCATGGTCGGCTCTAAGGTTAGCCTCTCAGGCTGAAGTACATGAGACGGATGAGACATATACTTCTTCAACTGGGACACATGAAATACATCATGTACCTTGCCCAGCTCAGCAGGTAAATCAAGTCTGTAAGCTACTGGTCCTATCCGCTCCGTCACAACATAAGGCCCCACATATTTTGGGCTCAACTTGCCTTTCTGGCCAAAACGAAACACTCCCTTCATAGGGGATACTCTAAGAAACACCTGATCGCCTACAGCGAACTCCAGGTCACGTCTGCGTACATCAGCGTACGACTTCTGTCTATCCTGAGCTGCCTTCATGTTAGCCCGGATCTGGCGAACTTCTGCCTGAACCTGTTCCAGATACTCTGGTCCTATAATGACCGTCTCACTCGACTCATCCCAGCATAAAGGCGTGCGGCATGGTCTACCGTACAATGCCTGGAAGGGAGACATCTTGATCGAAGCATGGTAACTTGTAACTATTGTTGTAACTAATCATTCCATGTCTTATCAATCCAGCTGGTCTGAAAGTCAAGTGCACATGCACGTAACTATCCTCAAGTGTCTGGATGGTGCGCTCACTCTGACCATCTGTCTGTGGGTGAAACGCCGTACTCAATTTCAGTTCTGTACCCAGTGCTTCTCGTGTGGACCTCCAATACCTCGACAAGAATCTGGTATCTCTGTCAGAAACAATCGTCTTTGGTACACCATGATGTCTAACAATCTCTCTGTCAAAGAGCTCTGCAAGCTTAGCCACTTTCCAGGTGTCTTTCATCGGTATGAATCGAGCCACCTTGGTCAGTCGGTCTACAATAACCCAAATCATATTCAGACCTCCCCTTGTAGGCGGAAGCCCTACTACAAAGTCCATAGAAATGTCATGAAACTTCCACTCAGGCACTGGCATTGGCTGCACCATACCACCAGGCCTTCGGTGCTCAAACTTGACCTTCTGACAAGTGAGACACCTCAACACATAATCATTTACATCCTTTTTCATTCCAGCCCACCAAAAATAACGTTTCATACCCTTATACATCTTTGAAGCTCCAGGGTGAATCGAAGTCGTAGAACTATGGGATTCACTGAGTATGCGCTCCTTCAGGTCAGCGCTACTCCTCGGTATACACAGTCGGCCATTAAGCCTAATCAGGTCATCATCGTGGAGTCTGAAGTCGTACTTCTGACCCTCGAATGTGCCGTCAATAAGCTTCTGTCTAATCTCCACCACCATATACTGATCCGTCATCTGAGCACTCCGCACCTCTTCAACCAAGCTAGTATGAGAGACTAGCGAATGGAGAGAGTGTGCTCGGCGACTCAGTGCGTCAGCTACCACATTCGCCTTACCCTCCTTATACTGTAAATCGATATCATAATCATTTAAGAATTCAACCCACCTTCTTTGCCTCATGTTCAACTCTTTCTGAGTGAACAAGTATTTCAAACTCTTGTGGTCAGAATAAATCGTCACGCTTACCCCATACAAATGATGTCGCCATATCTTCAATGCGAAGACTATGGCACCCAATTCTAGATCGTGGGTAGGGTAGTTCTCTTCATGCTTCTTCAGCTGTCGGGAGGCGTAAGCTACGACCTTCCCGTGTTGCATCAACACACAACCCATACCCTCTGCCTGATGCGTCGCAATAAACCTCAAAACCATCTGGACCGTCTGGTATAGTCAGGACTGGTGCAGATGTCAGAGCATCCTTGAGCTTCTGAAAGGAAATCTCACAGTCAGCTGTCCACTCGAATGGTGCATCCTTTTTCATCAAGGAAGTCATCGGCTTCGAGATACTGGAGAAGTCCCTCACAAATCTCCTATAATAACCTGCCAGACCGAGGAAGCTCCTAATATCGGTAACTGTCTTCGGCCTAGGCCAGGTGCGCACTGCATCTATCTTTGCCGGATCCACAGCGATCCCGGCTTCAGAAATCACATGGCCAAGAAAAGAAACTTGGTTCAACCAAAATTCACACTTTGAAAATTTCGCATACAACTGATTCTTTCTCAGTATTTGCAACACATCTCTCAGGTGGCTTTCATGCTCACCTCTCGATTTCGAATACACAAGTATGTCATCAATGAAGACTACCACTGATTTGTCCAACTGATCTTGGAACAAACGGTTCATCAGGTCCATGAACTTAGCTGGTGCATTGGATAAACCAAATGGCATAACCGTAAACTCATAGTGTCCATATCTGGTTCTGAACGCTGTTTTCTCAATATCACTGTCCTTGACTGCAATCTGATTATCCGGATCGTAAATCTATCTTTGAGAACACTGATGCTCCTCTCAACTGATCAAATAAGTCGTCGATGCGTGGTAAAGGATAACGGTTCTTCACCGTAACTGCATTCAGCTCTCGATAGTCAATACAAAGGCGGAGGCTACCGTCCTTCTTCTTCACGAAGAGGACCGGCGCTCCCCATGGTGAAACACTAGGGCGGATAAAGCCCTTGTCGAGTAGGTCTCTCAGCTGCTCCTTGAGCTCTGTCATCTCTGCTGGAGCCATACGGTAAGGTGCCTTCGCAATAGGCCCGGTGCCTGGAATCAAATCAATCTCAAACTCAACCTCCCGTGCTGGCGGCATGCCCGGCAGTTCCTTAGGAAATACATCAGGAAACTCCGAGACTACCGGCACATCTGGGCTAAACTCAGGGTCTCTCTCTATGTCCTGGACATAGCAGAGTATACATCACTCCCTCGTCGTATCTCACGATACATGGCCATGGCGGTGATGATCTGTGTCGAAGGCTCCCTGGGCCTCTGGCGGTATGATATAGTAACCCCAGATGGACTCCGAAGAAGCAGTCGATGCTCGGCACATAGGATTCTACCCTTGTACCGCTCCAACCAGTTCATCCCGATAATCACATCAAAACCAAGTCCGTCGAACTCTATCAAGTCGATCGGAAACTCTTCCTCCCTGATACGCATAATAACATCTCGGTAGTAGCGGGTACACCTGATCCGCTCTTTCGACGGGAGAGTGACTACAAAGTCTGGCATCTCTTCACCGTCTAACCCCAGCCTCTTCGCAAATGATAGCGAAATAATGTATGTGAGGCTCCAGAGTCGAACAACCGATGCATCCACGCCATTCACTGGAAAGGTACCGGTGAGGATTGTGCCGCTCTTGCTGGCTTCTGCCTTATTGCAGACACTCAGCATACCTCCCGTTCCGTGTGCACAGCCTAATTCATTTGCAAACTCATAAGTATACAGTAATAACACGTTGAACATACTTCCAAACAACGTCTCTTATTCATAACACACTCCTTACACCATAAGTTGGTTTACATTGCAGACATGGTTAAACATAGCTTCCTTAGCATACAACTGGCTTAATACGTTACATGATTACACAAGGCTAAAACTGCCTGAAAGTCAAATTCAAACGTCCGGGTTTCAGATGTGTGGCATTTACCACTACTGATGGTGCGGTATTCAGTTTGATCTTCTTGATACCGTGGTATAACATCCTTGATTGTCCACCCATAATTAACACATCACCTGATTTCAACACTAACTTCCTTGCGAGGTCACCACGCTTCTGCTCGCCATATATAAACACTGCGGTATCACCAATGGACCAAGACACCACGGGTACTCCCTTACTTAGAGACTCGGTGACTCGTCCTTATCTTGGTGTAATCCCAACCGTCCACCTTTCTGGTAGAAGTTCACAACACAAAGATCTGCCTTAACATTCGGAATCGGTTCCGATTCAACTTGCTGAGCAATTCCCACGGCGTGATTAACAACCGTAAGGAACTCCTCAGGTATACCTGGTACAGTTGCTTCATCTTCAGCTCGCACTTCTTGATATGACTTGGTGTAAGGATTCCAGTCCTTACCCATGCACATCATCTTCAGCTTCATCTTCGAACCACTCGGGTACTCGGGTGTGTAGAAACCTCCTGGTGCTGCTCCAAGTTCGTTGCATCGTCTGATGATGTGGATTTGTGCTTCCGGTGTCAGGTATCCATTTAAGAGTATCATACCTGGCTGGATGACCTGACATTGCTCCAGTGGGAATTCGGTGATGCTGATGGCTGTCTCTTCAGGGTTCGGTGTGGGCGGGATTGGATAACAGATATAGAAGGTTCCTAAGGTTTCATTTCACATTATTCTTTAATTCACTACTTAGGTGATTGTACATTAGACTCACTAACACAACACTCATGCATGAAATGCGGTAAGCAATCACTTTTCACCTAACAGTTTAGGTGGTACCTGGTCTAGAAGAGGGTCCTGGTGCCTCAGACCGGTCCACTACATTCAGGGCGGCCTTGCCGGTCCCTGTACCCTTCCCCTTCTGGGATTCAGTGTACTTCTTGTCAGAGGGCTGCTGCATGATCGCCTTCGGGCTTTCGGTGGTCGCGGTAGTCTTACCCTTCCACTGCCCCTTTGGCTTATAGTTCCTACCATTAGGGTTCTGCCAGCACTCAAACTCGCGGTGCCCCATCTTCTGGCAGTAACGACACTGCACGTCGTTCCCCTTGCAGTCTTTGCCGGGGTGGTCTCCATTGCACCACTTACAGTAAAAGTGGCGCTCCGGTCCAGAGCCCGCGCTATCTGCTATAACAATACACAATCATTACTCACTTCACATCTTAACAACATATATTTCAACTTGTTTCACATGGTTAATCAATTACCCTTAGGCGGGTAGGAGCGTAGAGGCTTTGCTGCATACGCATATGTGAGCTTCAGTGGCTCATCGGCTGTGGTGGTCTGGGCTTGGCCCTTGTCACCCTGGTACTGACTCTTCTGGGCTGAGGGTAGTATTTTTCTTTTTCTTTCCTCCCCCATACCCTTGCTGACCCTGGCCCTCATTCGTAACCTTGCGCTTGTGCGCATTCTCCTCGTCCCTCAGACGGACGGTAATCTCAACCTTAGCAGCGGCATGATAGCACTCCTGAATTTAGGACGTCAGTCATGCCCCAAAACAAACTCACCAACTCCCATAACGTTCCTTAAAGTACAAACTGATTCACAACACTATATTTTAGTTACCTGCAAGGTAGTATACTCAACTGGCCCCATCCCGTAGCGGAGACGGTGGCTAAGACCATTGTAGAACCGGTTCACCAGCACCCGGTTCGAGTATCCAAGGTCCGGTAACAAGTGGATAAGGTCAGTGAATGCGGTGTAGTAGTCATCAACCGACATCTTATCCCCCTGCCTCAGACTATCCAGCTCGAGGCGCTTGGCCTCTTGTACATGAACAGGGTAATACTTAGCTCGCAGTAGAGCCGTGTACTCCCTCCAACCAAACGCAGGATCAGCCATCCTGTCCTCCTTCACAAGCTTCCACCAACTCTGTGCCGAACCCTTCAGGTAGTAAGCGGCAAGACGGACCTTAGCTTCAGCAGGTACTGCCAAGGTCTCGTAGGCGGTCTCCAGCCCGGAGATGTACGCCTCCAGCTTACTAGGGTCGGTCTCCCCATTGAATGACGACGGTCTCAAATCAGCCAACGCCTTGACCCAATTAGTCTCTCGTGGCGGTGGTGGTGGTGGCTGAACACCGGGCTGTTGCCCCTGCTGCATCGCAGTAACCAACTGGGGTACCATCTGGGCAACGGCGGCTGCTACTGCCTCAGCCATGGTCTGTGCCGTAGTGTCATCGCCCTGGTCACCCTCATCTCCAGTACCGCGCCCGCGGCCTCTACCTCGTGGTCTACCTGACATCTGAATTCACATGAACATTTCATTAGCACTATGCCTGCACACTTACCAATCCAACGGTGGTAACATCTTTCCAACAACAAGCTATTCCACACTTAGTTAGTGGTTAACCTTCCCAATCTGTTCACCTAGTAACTAGGGTTGGGTTTCCTAACTCGGTATGTTTCTAGCTCGGTATTCTAGCCATCAGAGCGATACTTCGCTCTGATACCACTTTTTGTAACACCCCTACAACGCACTTACCAACTACCGAAAATCGCAGCGGAAAAAACAACCTAACAACAACTAAACACTATGGTGCTACAACGCCGTTAACCACCCACGTGGTTAACTAGGCAGAATAAATACAAGTGTATCGGTCTGATGATCAGACTCCCGAGCATAGGTCCTAACATCCATACATAAACATAACCAAACCATACCGAGTATTTATTTTACATACCAACTGTAACCTTAAACACCTGTCACTGTAAACAACAGTACCAACATAAACAACACTACGGGAGCACAGGCGCATCCCGGGTTTATCTTACAAGATCCAAAAGTATTCCAGCAGCCTAGGATCTAGAGCCACTCCGCTTCTTCGATCCTCATCCTGTAAATAAAATATGGAGCCCCCAGAGGGGGTCAGCAACCTTTTGCTGGTATGGTTAACGCGCAGCCCATCGGCTACCGGGATACGCGCAACCAATTGTCATGATAACATGGCATTCATTTTAAACATCCAACATATATATAACATAGCTTAGCAAGGGAAATTGCGTAGCACAATAATAATACATAACACCATAATTCGGTTCACACAAGGAACCTTCCACCATAATTAGTAACAGTGAGCCTAGAGATTATTGCCAATCTCATGCTAAGCTCGTTACCAACCTCGTTACCGTCCAGTTATATCGAACGGTTAACTTAACCCCAAGGCGTGTCGGATATAGTAATCCCAAGCACACCGAAAACAACATTCGTATGCCCCTGTGGCCCGACGTGAGTCAGTAAACTAGCTTTGGATAAGCTAAGGGAAAGTTGAAACCAAATTGGAATACAACCTATACATACACCAAGAGAGTCGAACCGGATAGACATCGACTCCCATCCATCACACGCGTGGCCGGAACATGACCGGACTCCTCAATTCCCCGGTTAGCACTTGTTAGTGATCACACAAATAAACTCGTTAAGTCACACACGAACAAGTGTTTAGGTCTGGTTAGACACACCAAGGAAAGGAGTCACAACAATACAACATCATAATATATAACAACTGTAAACTCTTTCCATGTCTTAGTCTTATAAGGTCGTAACACACAGAAAAGCAAACAACATCCAAGCCGGTGTAAACCGGTAGGCAACAGACTGCAAGAAAACCATACCTCGGTCCTTGCCTCGACTCGTTCCCACCTTGAGAGAATCCTAAACACATTTAGTAACGTCGGTCAATTAACGTACTAGTTCACCGTTAACATTAACTACTTCACATTTCTAGTTATTTCTTTCCACATTTTTTTTAACTTCCCACCTTTTAAAATGTCATTATAACTCTCCTAACATGACTTATATAACTCCATAACATCACCTCTTACTTATCCCCACCTTTAGACATCGTTTAATGACTTAAAACCAAATTTACGTAGTGGTCCGGGACTTAGTCCCTTACTTAGGTCCCGGACCTATACTTACAAATCCCCTCGGTTACTTTTAATGGGGTGGTCCGGGACTTCACCCAGGTCCTAAGTCCCGGACCATTCTAAGCAATTCTCTCGGTAATTTTAACAGGTTGGTCCGGGTCCTTGTACAAGAGCCAGTCCCGGACCGAAAGCCAATTAAATCTCGGTATTTTTTTAGGGGTTGGTCCGGGCCCTTACATATGGACTAAGTCCCGGACCTACGACCACGTATAATTCTCGGACTGATTTTGATATATGGTCCGGGACATAAACCAAGACCTAGGTCCCGGACCAAACTTACAGAAACGACGTACTGGTATTTTCATGCTCTGCTGCGCAAGTTCTCTTCACCTATCAGATATATAAACTTCCCAGTACACCCTTATACTCAAAATTTCACCCAAATATACACCACATAACAACGTAGTGCACAATTTAAATTGCATAAATCTTAAACACTGAATTTCCCACAATATATTTGCCTTTCACCTGCAATACAAACAGCAGTTCGTATGTTTTTTACTAGTCTTTTGAGAACATTTTCTAAGTCATAACCATTGGCTCTTTAGGTAGTTTCAACAGACAACGTAGGTTTATTTCCAAAGGAATTTTAAGCTACCTTTGGTTAACATAAAACATGGAGGAAACACCATTTTTCTTTGAGTTCCATACCTTGAAGCAAAGGAGAATTATAATACGTGAAAAGATGGACTCAAGCTCCTTCCATGGAGATTCCTCTTGGCACCAAAGTGGAGCTCTTGAAGATTTGAAAGGACTACGTCGAAGAGCTTGAAGAAACTAAGAGATCGGTGGTCTCGGTTTTAGATTTGGACAAGTGAGCAAGAAGTTACAAGATTTTGAAGTTGCATGTTTGTGCTGGTGCTGTTCGATCGTGAAGGAGAGAAAGGAAGGAGAGGCTACGTGAGATATAAGGAAGAATGAAGAGATTAGAGAATGATGACTGATTGTAGTTGCTTTTTTAAGATATTTCTCACGTAAAGCAAATAGTGCTTTTTAAAATACTCACTTATTTGCTCAATCAATTAGCAAGGGTGTGACACACCACATGCAAACCGACTCCCTTTAAATAAAAGGGTTACTTAGTCTTTATTGCTCAATTAAATTACATATGTTAATATATGTTACAAACTAGCTTATTTTAGTCACTATTCACTATAACAAAACACATAAAAGTGAAATATTTATTTCTTATTAATTTAAACTTCCAAATGTGATACTAAATAGTACACATATTAATAAAAGAGTATTGATGGTCATTTAGCCATTCAAAACTCATCTATACGACAATTTTCATTTTAGGCAATTAATTATATTTACTATTTATTAAATTGTTTACTAATATTTCTAAGACTCTTTTTAGTCTTATTAATTTATTATTTACTATTTAAACCACCTATTAAGGTTTGGGGTATTTCACTAAATATCATTGATCCTTAAATACTCGAATATTGAGCCTCTATTGAGAATTGAGAGTTACTTACAATTGGAAATTCTCATGTTTACTTGGAAGTTTAACATTATACATTATAAATTTTAGAATCACACTAAGAGTGATACTTCCAAAAGCCACCATTATCTAAGGGAGTACTAAGATTTAATAATCAAGAGAATACTTCCATAGAACAAACCTTAAGAAAAAATAATACAGAGTGAGTGAGTTTTTCGTTAGCCTAGCTCATTTACTTAAAATTTTATACAGAGTCCCTACCTTAAAAAAATATAATTATAAATTTTAGATAAAGAATCAGATTTGGACGAACTTCCTAAAATTCTGCCTGGGTGAAGTTATATAATAAGTAAATTTTGTAAAGTAAACACTGAATGTATCGTCTAAATACGATAGTTATTATAAAAACAATTGAAACTTGAAAAGTCGCAGAAAATATTTATCTTATAGAGTTTTAACATATGGTTGACTAATAAACCTTTGAGATAATTTTGGAAGATTTTGAGGATTATTAATGATCGGGAATATTATGTTAAACTACTCAAGTGTGTTACACCTGAGTAGTAGCTTGTTAATATAATTGATATAATAAATGAACAATAATAGGACATATAATGAATGGATAATAATCAAAGATAAAATTTTATAACCACCAAGGAAATACAAATACATAACAATCAAGAGATACAGATATATGTAACGATCCTAGATAAAATCACGGTGCAGTAAATTCACAACAAAGCTGGTTATAAGGTGTTTGAATTCTTGAATGTGCCGTTAGTAGCGGTACGAGGGCGTACCTTAGCTCTTTTAAGGGGGATATGCTGGCATACTCCTCCTTCGTTATCTCATCCGGATTATGCCTCGTTGCATGTTAGTAAAGGGAGAACAGTATGAGCAGAATGAGAGGTGTTTGTATGTGCTTGGTTTTTTACAATATGACACAGTATGTGACTGTTGATTTTCATCATGCTATGTCTTGGTATATCTTGGTTCGTTTTGAGTTTGAGTATATATCGAGTGGAATGTTGTTTATGGAAATGATGGAAATAAAGGATTGGATTGATATGGAATTTCATTAGAATTATTATTGTCTCAGCACACCCGAAGCGTTGTGAGTGCCTATTAGTTGATTTTTAAACTTCGAGGCGAAGTTTCTTTTAAGGGGGATATACTGAAATACCCCTAAATTAATTTAAATTATTTAGGGGATTTCTTTTATTAAGCCTTTAATACTATTCTATTAGTATTAAATTACTATATGGAATTATGAATATTAAATTGTTATATGGAATTATAAATATTAAATTATTATATGGAATTATGAATATTAAATTATTATATGGAATTGTGAAATTTTGTTTTTGGGGTTTTCTCCTATTTAACCCTAATTATTATATATTATTATATAGTATTATGAATTTAAAAATAAGATTTATAAGTCAATAAATCTTGGGAATTCCTAAACACTCCAACTATATTATAAAGATTTTAGGAAGTGTTGAAACATTTGTTTTGAAAACATAAATCAATATAAAATTCTAGAAACCTTAAAGCTTATTAAGCCTTGTTAGAGTTGACTTTTTGAGAATGGTCAAACCAGGTCATTAAACCTATACCATAAATAGGTTATGGAAAACCATGAAGATCGATAAAAAGAACGTCAAAAAACGGATCATCCTAGCCAAAGTTATGCTAGAATGAAGTTTAGAGCCAAAATTTTAAAATCTGCCACGTGTCAAGCTCACACGCGCCCACACTTAGATAGATTTTATCTCCACGATTTTCGGAACCGATTTTGCCCTATCTTGTGACCTTCATAACTTTCTCATCTTATTGAATTTTCGAGTGCCGTCTTCTTTGTTGCCTTCTCCTACATTTCCTCTAAACAACCATAACTCACACAAGCCCTAACTCGTTCTAAATCAACCGGAAATTCGAGCCAAAGTTGCCACCCTGCAAAACCATTGCTGCAGTTTTCCAGTTTCTCTTCGAATTCAGGTAACTTCGACTAGCCATAACTCTCTTCTTCTCAAAGCCAAATTCATGTTCTTTAGCTCGTTTTGAAGAGCTCTAATCCCTCTATAACTTTCATGTTGATGACCAAAGCCAATTCCAAACCGTTTGTAAGAGAGAGGTGTCTAAAGTTTCGAATTCATCACAGCATAAAATCACAGTTTTCTTTCCAGAAAACGTAAGGTAAACTCGCAACTTCTAGCTTCGATTTCTTTCTGTGTGTTGCGAGTTAGGATTAGTTCTTGTTATCAATATGTAGATCTAAGTTTCCTCTTTCGATTAAGCCCTTATACGTATTCTATTCGATCTAGAACTTAACTTATAGATCTGCAAAGTGAGCTCCTCGAAAACATTCAAGTTCGAACTTTTCCAGATTTTTGAATTCGAAATCACTCAATTCGCACAACTCCTGTAAGTTTCCTTCAAATTCCTTCTACCATGCTAAACTATGTTACATTATCGGTCAAAAACACGTTTCAATTGTATCAATTACGCAATAGATTGAGTGAATTTGTAAGAATCAAATTCGAAACCGAAAATAAACCTAACTTTCGAACCCAGAATCGAATTGGTTGAATACTGCATTATAATTGGGGAAATCGGTGTCATTAGAACCGAAATTCGATTTCGAAACCATAGAAACAAGAATCACTCGATTTCGTTCTGTAGATTGTGAGAAAATCGCGATTTAGTACTCGGGGCTGTTCAAGAATTCGCTGAAGAACTCAGAAGTTTAGGGCCGTCCGATCGTAGTTAAAAGAACGGACGGCCGAGATTAAAACGTTTCAGATTAAGTTTTTATAAATTCCAGTAAATAGTCCTAACTTGTTGGGTTAATTTAAATATCTTCCCGAATGTATTTTGACTTGAAATTTAACCATAGACTCCTTATTTAATCTAGTTTATTTTTATGTAAATTAATATGGTTTTGGAATTTTTAAACGTAAGTTATGATTTTTGCAAGTTACGGGTTTTCTGGAATTATTTGGCTAAATTAAAAAGATATTTTTATGAAATAAAAATTTTATAATATGTCTAAAATGTTATAGTTACTGTATATTAAATTTGGGAATTTTTGGGCACTGGTAAAAGGTTTTAAAAATTGTGTTTATGAGTTTTTCATAAGAATAACCTATAATATAAGGTTTTTAATGTAACCAAAATTAAAGTATGGTTTGTTAATGAACTTTTTAAGCTGGGAAAAATATGGAACACTAAATTAACACTTTATATCAGTAAGGTATTAGTTTTTATGAGAAGTGAAATTATTTACATATATGTATATATACTTATATGGTAGATTTAAAATAGAAACTTATGTTAAATCAAGGAATTTAATTATTCTACATTTTATTTATTTATTATATTATATGGGAGTTAATATTCTTAATTAAAACTAAGGAATATATATATATATATTTACACATATATGTAAAAGAAATAAAATAGTAACTTAGGTTAAATCAAGGAGCTAAATTAATCTACATTTATATTAATTATAATATGGTGGTTAATATACTTAATTGAAACTAAGGAAATACTTTATTTTTGTAAACTATATTTTGGATGTAGGTGTGTGTAAAAGTTAATATAAATAATTAGATGTAATTAAACTACATAAAGAATGTCTTGAATAAATCCTAGTATACATATACGATAAATAAATAAATAAAGGACATAAAATGCCTTATAGCAAATAGAATATGAAGGAATTAATAAGTTGAACTGAACATATACATAATACTATTAAAAGAATATTATATGAGGTAGTATTGAATTGTGGTTATGAAATTTAGCTTAAAGAGTTATCTTGGATTTCTAAGATTTATATAAACCATATTAAAATACGTGTGTAATATTATTTGTCAAAGACCAGAATGTAAATCTATAATTTGGTTAGGTAATTAATAAGTTGGGACTTAGGAATATTTGTAATTAGATTTTACACAAATAGAACTTATTATATAATTAATAAATAAATAAAATATTTTTACATCTAAATGTTCTTGATATATAAACAATAATAAAATAAATAAAATACTTTACATCTTAAGGTGAGGTGGGTTAGTAAGTCTAGATTTAATCATTTCTTAACATTTATGGTATTGAAATATAACTTAATGTTTTAAGATAGAATCATTAAAAGGATTATGATATAATCTATATTAAACGATGATTTGGAAATTTATCTAAATAATTATCCTTAAGTTTCTTGGCATTAGATAAGCCATATGAAATACATTTATAACATTTATTATTAATACTTAGGAGGTGAGTTTACAGTTAAGTGAGGTATTTAGTAGTGAGAATTTATAGGAAGGTTTTTAAATAGGATTTTGATACTTAAAACCTTTGAACCTTTTGTCAGATAAAACTAAGTTACATAAGATATTATATTGATATACTTTACGGTAATGGGACGTAATGATAGGTTATTTGAATATAAGATATGAGAATTTTCATAATAGATTATCTTATTAAATAACTAACAATTTCACTTATGAACCAGAATTTAATTCTCTGATAAATTCTACTCTATGTAGATATATTGTCCATCCTAAATACAATAAAGGAAATTAATTTATTAGGTTATTCCTTTGAAACTTTAGGTTTTGTAAAACAATTTAAAACGTATTTAAGGCTAAGTTTATTGAAGGTTAGTACAAAAGGATTATACATAGTCTATAGAGTGTATGTGTGTAAAAATAAAACATTTAGGAGATTAAAGGTAAGTAAGGATACATAAAAGGTTATATTTAAACACCTTATTATATAGGTAATAATTAAGCAAATAATGTACCTTGTGAATACTAAATGTGAGGGTTCGATAAGTCTAAGTTAACTATAATATAGTTGTTTCAATATGAGAGGTAATTCAACATCTTATGGCAAGATTATTAGACGGTTATAATAGGAAGTCATTCTGAACTAAGGATATGATAATTGAGTGTAGTGGCTCAATTAAGTTATAATAAATTGTATCTACAACATTATGATTCCAATATACAAGATGTAGATCTTAATTAAGTTAAGGGAAGACTTAATCATAATGGGTTGTCTAGTAGATATTGTTTAAATACATAATCTTTACATTGTGAGATATATATAGTATTCTGAGATGAGTCCATCATAGGTCATAATACAATGTTTATTCTAAATTAAGAATAAAGGTATTGAGCTTAAGATTATTATCGAAATTCTAGATTTAATTATATAACATAAACACATTTATGATATAGAGGTCTCAAAAGTCTTGAATGTGAGGATTGTGGTTAAGTATGAGTAAAGTGGATAGGAGTGGACAATTAGCAAATGTTAATCGAATACATTCCTTGATCTTACCACCTTGGGCTATACAACGTTCTCAGATAACTCAAAGATTATACATAACATTTAAGTGAGGGCTTAAAAGATAATTGAGACTTTGAAATAAGAGTAAGGAGTTTATTTAAGCGTAACATAGGCTACAAGTGATTGATGATAGACTACCTTTAATATTCTTCAGAGTACTGTTGATTGTTTGCGCAAGTTGATTAGAACTGCTACAGCGTTACCCAGGTACGATTTCTCGTACTCAGCTTGTTGTGTTTTGGACTTTATGGAATGTTTTGTACGATTTCTCGTACTCAGCTTGTTGTGTTTTGGACCTTATGGAATGTTTTGTACGATTTCTCGTACTCGATACTTTTACTGATGGACTTATGGAATGTTTTGGAACACCAACTGATCTTGAATGGATTTCAAAAGGAAACTGTTGGGTGACTAACTGAGCTTGCTGTGACTAACTGAGCCTGTATGTGAAACTTCCTTGGTTATTGGTTCCTCCTATCTAGTTGTTTCACTAGATATTAACTGCCTAGGGTTTACGCTTCTGCCTCTGTAGGACTGAGTGTTTTGGTATTGCTCTGGTGCAGTTAATGATCTAGTGGGGTAACTGGGAATATAGGAAAGTATCTGGTATTGGTAAATTCTTCCTTTGGACTATGGGTATTGTTTCATCCATGAGTCGAGTTTGATCAGCCTATTGGGAATGGATTCTTTCTATTGGGTATTAATTGTTGAGGGTTTACGCCTCTGCACTCTGTAGGACTGAGTGTTTTGGTATTGCTCTTGTGCAGTTAATAATCTAATGGGAATATGGGAAATGTTAATCTTGGTACTGAGTATGGATTATTTATATTAAGTGGTGCACACACTTTTCACCGATGACTGAGAACGGGTCGGTGGCAGCGGAGGTCTGCTATACCTCGTCCATCTGGACAACTGACAGCGGAGGTCTGTTTACCTCGTCCTTGTGACAACTGACAGCGGAGGTCTGTTTACCTCGTCCTTGTGACAACTGACTGGCGGTGGGGGCCATCTCTCCCAATTGGTTTATTCCACTCTTGAGTATATTTTGTCTATGGGAATCATCTTCTGAAATGGTGGAGACATAAACTGTCTACCACGGGTTATGGATATTAATGTCACTCCTCCTCCTTTGTGACTACTTGAGTCTTTCTCTTCTTAACCAGAATTGGTTCTAACATCAACAATGGATGCTTACTAACTATGTGGTGTGGCTACTTAAGTGGATGACTTGGTTTGGAAGTTCTCTATCTCTATCTTTGTCTTGTTTTCTTTTCTCTTAACTTGATTGTTTTGAAGTGCTTTATCTCTGTTTTACTTTTAAGAGTTTGTTTTCATGTTACTTTTATTTTGAAGAGTGATGTTTTATAAGTTTGTTTTTGGAGAATTGTACCAGTTCCATTCCAGGGAACTGACTCACCCCTCTCGGGGTGGGCTGCTTGTTTTATCTTGTAGGTACAAATTGATTTACAGGTGGCCACGAAGAGCATGAGTGATTGGGATGGGATTAGGTTTATGGAGAGTGAATGTATTTTATTATTGTTTTGTTTTATATTAAGTTTTCTCGAAGTTCAGACCGTAACTTAGTTAATGGTAATGGTTGTAATTGGTGAGGTTGGTACCGGGTGTTTGGAGCCCGATGGTCTGTAGCACCTTTAGTTTGTTTTCCGCTGTTGTTTTATTATTATAGGGGTGTTACAGAAAGTGGTATCAGAGCGTAGTTACGCTCTGAACCGAGAAAACAAGCCGAGTGAAATACTTAGATTATAGGTGCACTTAAAACTGGGGAACTGGGGTAGAATTGGGAAGTGAGGACTCCAGTAAGGCACGACTCCTAACCCTTTTTGGAATTGTGAATGATTCTTTACACACTTTTCTTTTGTGAATGTCTGTTGAGTGTGAGTGTTTGTTATACCGTTCCAACAATAAACTACAAAATATATATATATATATATAAGTTTGGAACATCCTATATTAAGTACGATAAGATTTTGGTTGAGATAAACCAAATATTAAGCTATTTTTCAAAAGCATACTCCTGGAGAATACATTGCTAAAAATGCAATCCTTTAGAATTTTAAAGAATACTTTTGGTTGAAAACAGTATACAAATAGAACTTTACATAACTAAATTAGTATTGATATTATGTGAAAGTACTTCAACTCCTTTAAGGTTTTAAAATAAATCTCAAGAACTTACTTGGTACAATTTTGCCTAAAGGTAATGTTTGGATAAATCTTAAGTCTAGAAATTATTAAGTAACAACACTAGTAGCATACACCCGAACCCATAAACCACACTAAATCTCTATGCTAACTTTAGAAAGAAAACACAAAAATCTAACACCCTACGGGAAGTGCCTGGTGCGACGAACTCCTAGGCTGAAAGTAGTGGGGGTGCACACCCACTTCTAGAAGTTTAGGGGCTAGACAAGCCTTGTCATCTAATCGTAAATAATCTTCTACGTAAGTGATGGATTGTGTTGAACTTGAGGAGGATTGGTGGTAAGACGTTACCATCATGAAGTCTTAAGCGGGCATATTTCATTACTAGCCACAATGAACAATTTTAAATTTATATCTTAATATCCAGTATTAAATTCATACATGTAAGGATTTATTGAGTTAAATATTTGGTGAAAAATACCTATATATGGAGGAAAGGAATTTAAAATTTGGGTACTTCAAGGTAGAACATCTACCCCTTGTTGAATATAAAAACCATTAAAGGAAGTTACTTAAAGATTAAGTGAAGAGAAGAGTAACACTAAACTAAATATCATTGATCCTTAAATACTCGGAATATTGAGCATCTAGTGAAAAATTGAGAGTGACTTAAAGATTTGGAAATCCTCATGTTTATTTAGAAGTTAAACCTTACATAGATAAAATCTTAGAAGTCACACTAAGAGTGATATTTACAGAAGCCACCATTGTCTAAGGGAGTACTAAGATTTAAAATAAATCAGAAAAACTTGCATAGAACAAAAATTTAATTTATAAAGTTTTAAACATATGGTTGACTAATAACCTTTGAAGATAATTTTGGAAGATTATTGAGGATTATTAAATTATCTGAAATTTATTTTAAACTACTCAAGTACGTTACACCTGGTTTATAGCTTGGTAATATAATTGATATGATAATTATCATATATGGACATATAATTCGTACCGGTCATAAATGAAAGGATAAGGATCATAAAATAAAATTTTATAACAGTGAAGAAATACAAATACAAACAATCAAGAGATACAGATATATATATTATATCGATCGCAGATAAAATCAACGGTGCAATAAAAATTTACAACAAAGCTGGTTAATAAGGTGTTGAATTATTTGAATGTGTCGTTAGTAGCGGTACGAGGGCGTACCTTAGCTCTTTTAAGGGGATATGCTGGCATACTCCTCCTTCGTTATCTCATCCGGATTATGCCTCGTTGCATTATTAGTAAAGGGAGAACAGTATTAGCAGAATGAGAGGTGTTTGTATGTGCTTGGATTTTTCAATATGACACAGTATGTGACTGTTGATTTTCATCATGCTATGTCTTGGTATATCTTGGTTCGATTTGAGTTGAGTGGTCTTGAGTGGAATGTTGTATGGATGGATGGAAATAAAGGATTGGTTGGGTATGGAATTTCATTGGAATTATTATTGTCTCAGCACACCCGAAGCGGTGTGAGTGCCTATTAGTTGATTTTTTAACTTCGAGGCGAAGTTTCTTTTAAGGGGGATATACTGAAATACCCCTAAATTAATTAAATTAATTTAGGGATTTCTTTTATTAACCTTTAATAATACTATTAAGTATTAAATTATTATATGGAATTATGAATATTAAATTATTATATGGAATTATGAATATTAATTATTATATGGAATTATGAATATTAAATTATTATATGGAATTGTGAAATTTATTTAGGGGTTTTCTCCTATTTAACCCTAATTACTATATATTATTGTATAGTATTGTGAATTTAATCATAAGATTTATAAGTCAATAAATCTTGGGAAAATTTCTAAACACTCCAATATATTATAAAGATTTTAGGAAGTGTTGGAACATTGTTTTGAAACATAAAAGTCAATATAAAATTCTAGAAACCTTAAAGTTTATTAAGCCTTGCTAGAGTTGACTTTTTGAGAATGGTCAAACCAGCCATGAAACCTATGCCAATAAATAGGTTATGGAAAACCATGAAGATCGATAAAAAGAACGTCAAAACGGATCATCCTAGCCAAAGTTATGCTAGAATGAAGTTTAGAGCCAAATTTTAAAATCTGCCACGTGTCAAGCTCACACGCGCCCACACTTAGATAGATTTTATCTCCACGATTTTCGAACCGATTTTGCCCTATCTTGTGACCTTCATAACTTTCTCATCTTATTGAATTTTTGAGTGCCGTCTTCTTTGTTCCTTCTCCTACATTTCCTCTAAACAACCATAACTCACACAAGCCCTAACTCGTTCTAAATCAACCGGAAATTCGAGCCAAAGTTGCCACCCTGCAAAACATTGCTGCAGTTTTCCAGTTTCTCTTCTCTTCGAATTCAGGTAACTTCGACTAGCCATAACTTCTTCGTTTCTCAGCCAAATTCCATGTTCTTTAGCTCGTTTTGAAGAGCTCTAATCCCTCTATAACTTTCATGTTGATGACCAAAGCCAATTCCAAACCGTTTGTAAGAGAGAGGTGTCTAAAGTTTCGAATTCATCACAGCATAAAATCACAGTTTTCTTTCCAGAAAACGTAAGGTAAACTCGCAACTTCTAGCTTCGATTTCTTTCTGTGTGTTGCGAGTTAGGATTAGTTCTTGTTATCAATATGTAGATCTAAGTTTCCTCTTTCGATTAAGCCCTTATACGTATTCTAATTCGATCTAGAACTTAACTTATAGATCTGCAAAGTGAGCTCCTCGAAAACATTCAAGTTCGAACTTTTCCAGATTTTCGAATTCGAAATCACTCAATTCGCACAACTCCTGTAAGTTTCCTTCAAATTCCTTCTACCATGCTAACTATGTTACATTATCGGTCAAAAACACGTTTCAATTGTATCAATTACGCAATAGATTGTGAATTTGTAAGAATCAAATCGAAACCAAAAATAAACCTAACTTTCGAACCCAGAATCGAATTGGTGAATACTACTGCATTATAATTGGGGAAATCGGTGTCATTAGAACCGAAATTCGATTTCGAAACCATAGAAACAAGAATCACTCGATTTCGTTCTGTAGATTGTGAGAAAATCGCGATTTAGTACTCGGGGCTGTTCAAGAATTCGCTGAAGAACTCAGAAGTTTAGGGCCGTCCGATCGTAGTTAAAAGAAACGGACGGCCGAGATTAAACGTTTCAGATTAAGTTTTTATAAATTCCAGTAAATAGTCCTAACTTGTTGGGTTAATTTAAATATCTTCCCGAATGTATTTTGACTTGAAATTTTAACCATAGATTCCTTATTTAATCTAGTTTTTTTTGATGTAAATTAATATGGTTTTGGAATTTTTAAACGTAAGTTATGATTTTTGCAAGTTACGGGTTTTCTGGAATTATTTGGCTAAATTAAAAAGATATTTTATGAAATAAAATTTTTATAATATGTCTAAAATGTTATAGTTACTGTATATTAAATTTGGGAATTTTTGGGCACTGGTAAAAGGTTTTAAAAATTGTGTTTATGAGTTTTTCATAAGAATAACCTATAATATAAGGTTTTTAATGTAACCAAAAATTAAAGTATGGTTTGTTAATGAACTTTTTAAGCTGGGAAAAATATGGAACACTAAATTAACACTTTATATCAGTAAGGTATTAGTTTTTATGAGAAGTGAAATTATTTACATATATGTATATATACTTATATGGTAGATTTAAAATAGAAACTTATGTTAAATCAAGGAATTTAATTATTCTACATTTTATTTATTTATTATATTATATGGGAGTTAATATTCTTAATTAAAACTAAGGATATATATATATATATATTTACACATATATGTAAAAGAAATAAAATAGTAACTTAGGTTAAATCAAGGAGCTAAATTAATCTACATTTATATTAATTATATAATATGGTGGTTAATATACTTAATTGAAACTAAGGAAAATACTTTATTTTTGTAAACTATATTTTGGATGTAGGTGTGTGTAAAAGTTAATATAAATAATTAGATGTAATTAAACTACATAAAGAATGTCTTGAATAAATCCTAGTATACATATACGATAAATAAATAAATAAGGACATAAAATGCCTTATAGCAAATAGAATATGAAGGAATTAATAAGTTGAACTGAACATATACATAATACTATTAAAGAATATTATATGAGGTAGTATTGAATTGTGGTTATGAAATTTAGCTTAAAGAGTTATCTTGGATTTCTAAGATTTATATAAACCATATTAAAATACGTGTGTAATATTATTTGTCAAAGACCAGAATGTAAATCTATAATTTGGTTAGGTAATTAATAAGTTGGGACTTAGGAATATTTGTAATTAGATTTTACACAAATAGAACTTATTATATAATTAATAAATAAATAAAATATTTTTACATCTAAATGTTCTTAATATATAAACAATAAATATAATAAAATACTTTACATCTTAAGTGAGGTGGGTTAGTAAGTCTAGATTTAATCATTTCTTAACATTTATGGTATTGAATATAACTTAATGTTTTAAGATAGAATCATTAAAAGATTATGATATAATCTATATTAAACGATGATTTGGAAATTTATCTAAATAATTATCCTTAAGTTTCTTGGCATTAGATAAGCCATATGAAATACATTTATAACATTTATTATTAATACTTAGGAGGTGAGTTTACAGTTAAGTGAGGTATTTAGTAGTGAGAATTTATAGGAAGGTTTTTTAATAGGAATTTGATACTTAAACCTTTGAACCTTTTGTCAGATAAAACTAAGTTACATAAGATATTATATTGATATACTTTACGGTAATGGGACGTAATGATAGGTTATTTGAATATAAGATATGAGAATTTTCATAATAGATTATCTTATTAAATAACTAACAATTTCACTTATGAACCAGAATTTAATTCTCTGATAAATTCTACTCTATGTAGATATATTGTCCATCCTAAATACAATAAAGGAAATTAATTTATTAGGTTATTCCTTTGAAACTTTAGGTTTGTAAAACAATTTAAAACGTATTTAAGGCTTAAGTTTATTGAAGGTTAGTACAAAAGGATTATACATAGTCTATAGAGTGTATGTGTGTAAAATAAAACATTTAGGAGATTAAAGGTAAGTAAGGATACATAAAAGGTTATATTTAAACACCTTATTATATAGGTAATAATTAAGCAAATAATGTACCTTGTGAATACTAAATGTGAGGGTTCGATAAGTCTAAGTTAACTATAATATAGTTGTTTCAATATGAGAGGTAATTCAACATCTTATGGCAAGATTATTAGACGGTTATAATAGGAAGTCATTCTGAACTAAGGATATGATAATGAGTGTAGTGGCTCAATTAAGTTATAATAAATTGTATCTACAACATTATGATTCCAATATACAAGATGTAGATCTTAATTAAGTTAAGGGAAAGACTTAATCATAATGGGTTGTCTAGTAGATATTGTTTAAATACATAATCTTTACATTGTGAGATAATAGTATAGTATTCTGAGATGAGTCCATCATAGGTCATAATACAATGTTTATTCTAAATTAAGAATAAGGTATTGAGCTTAAGATTATTATCGAATTCTTAGATTTAATTATATAACATAAACACATTTATGATATAGAGGTCTCAAAAGTCTTGAATGTGAGGATTGTGGTTAAGTATGAGTAAAGTGGATAGGAGTGGACAATTAGCAAATGTTAATCGAATACATTCCTTGATCTTACCACCTTGGGCTATACAACGTTCTCAGATAACTCAAAGATTATACATAACATTTAAGTGAGGGCTTAAAAGATAATTGAGACTTTGAAGTAAGAGTAAGGAGTTTATTTAAGCGTAACATAGGCTACAAGTGATTGATGATAGACTACCTTTAATATTCTTCAGAGTACTGTTGATTGTTTGCGCAAGTTGATTAGAACTGCACATACAGCGTTACCCAGGTACGATTTCTCTCGTACTCAGCTTGTTGTGTTTTGGACTTTATGGAATGTTTGTACGATTTCTCGTACTCAGCTTGTTGTGTTTTGGACCTTATGGAATGTTTTGTACGATTTCTCGTACTCGATACTTTTGCTGATGGACTTTATGGAATGTTTTGGAACACCAACTGATCTTGAATGGATTTCAAAAGGAAACTGTTTGGGTGACTAACTGAGCTTGCTGTGACTAACTGAGCCTGTATGTGAAACTTCCTTGGTTATTGGTTCCTCCTATCTAGTTGTTTCACTAGATATTAACTGCCTAGGGTTTACGCTTCTGCACTCTGTAGGACTGAGTGTTTTGGTATTGCTCTGGTGCAGTTAATGATCTAGTGGGGTAACTGGGAATATAGGAAAGTATCTGGTATTGGTAAATTCTTCCTTTGGACTATGGGTATTGTTTCATCCATGAGTCGAGTTTGATCAGCCTAATTGGGAATGGATTCTTTCTATTGGGTATTAATTGTTGAGGGTTTACGCCTCTGCACTCTGTAGGACTGAGTGTTTTGGTATTGCTCTTGTGCAGTTAATAATCTAATGGGAATATGGGAATGTTAATCTTGGTACTGAGTATGGATTATTTATATTAAGTGGTGCACACACTTTCACCGATGACCGAGAACGGGTCGGTGGCAGCGGAGGTCTGCTATACCTCGTCCATCTGGACAACTGACAGCGGAGGTCTGTTTACCTCGTTCTTGTGACAACTGACTGGCGGTGGGGGCCATCTCTCCCAATTGGTTTATTCCACTCTTGAGTATATTTTGTCTATGGGAATCATCTTCTGAAATGGTGGAGACATAAACTGTCTACCACGGGTTATGGATATTAATGTCACTCCTAGTCCTTTGTGACTACTTGAGTCTTTCTCTTCTTAACCAGAATTGGTTCTAACATCAACAATGGATGCTTACTAACTATGTGGTGTGACTACTTAAGTGGATGACTTGGTTTGGAAGTTCTCTATCTCTATCTTTGTCTTGTTTTCTTTTCTCTTTAACTTGTTGTTTTGAAGTGCTTTATCTCTGTTTTACTTTTAAGAGTTTGTTTTCATGTTACTGTTATTTTGAAGAGTGATGTTTTATAAGTTTGTTTTTGGAGAATTGTACCAGTTCCATTCCAGGGAACTGACTCACCCCTCTCGGGGTGGGCTGCTTGGTTTTATCTTGCAGGTACAAATTGATTTACAGGTGGCCACGAAGAGCATGAGTGATTGGGATGGGATTAGGTTTGGAGAGTGAATGTATTTTATTATTGTTTTGTTATATTAAGTTTTCTCGAAGTTCAGACCGTAACTTAGTTAATTGTAATGTTGTAATTGGTGAGGTTGGTACCGGGTGTGAAATACCCCAACTTAATATGTTAATTTATGTGATTATTATTTTCTAAGGCTAATTAAGTCCTTAAGATCATTGGTGAAGAATAACATCCAAAGGAAAATAAAATGCGTAAGTCAACCTCAAACAGTGAAAACGGTTTTAATTATTTTAGGAGGTATAATAAACCTTCACTAGGGTTATAAATATATTTTTTATACCCTTAATTACATACTAAGAATATGTGGGAAAAATTCCGAAGAACCGGATCCAATAATGCGTTAAAGCTCTAACGGAGTCTAAAGCGCGTTTTTCGAGAAAACCCGAAAACTTGACTTTAAAACAGTCAAACGACCCCGTAAAAATTATAGTTTATCATAAACTAAAATATAAAAAAAGAATTAATGTTAGTATAATAAAACAATTTCCATTAATAATATATAATAAATTCAAGCGAAATTCCGGAAAACGGGCCCGGATATGAATAGTGCTAAACCGGGTAAACTAACGAGCGTTTCGGTAAAAGACGAAAAACGCCCAGCTGGTACTAATATAGTGGGCCGGTTTTAATTAGTAAATAGCCCCACTCACACACACACAAGATTAGAAAAGAAGAAAGAAAAGAAAAGAAAGAAAGAAAGAAAAATAAAAAGGTGCCCCCCCTCTCTCTCTCCCTCACTTTCTCTTTTCTCTTCTCTTTCCTCCCTTTCTTTCTTCTCCACGATTCCCTTCTTCTCCCCCTCTGGTTCCAGCGATTTTGAAGCCCTTCTATGGCTTCTCCTTCTTCTCAAGCTTGCCCAAGGTGCTACACCACTCCAAATGAGAAAAAATTACATATATCTTCATCTCCTCACCATTCTCTATTCATTCCCTCTTTTCAAAATTCGAAAATGAAGAACTTCATCTCCATGGGTTTTGCCCATTTGAGGAGTAAAGCACACCATCATGAAGCTTGAAGTCTCCTCTTTCAAACAAGGTAAAAGTCTCCAGAAAAACCTCATTTCTCTCCACCCATGGTGTTGGCCGATTTTTACCCTCTTTGATACCTTGTTTTCTTCTTGTTTTGAGCTTCATTCAACCCTCCAATGGTGGTGGAATGGCCCTTTTGATTCAAGGGTGAAAGTCTCTCTTAAAGGGTTCCAAGAGGTAAACCCTAACCTTGTGTTTTAAGCCCTTAGATTGAATTTGTGTTATCTTAAGGGTTAGAATTTTAATTGTGTGCTTTTTGTGTAATTTGGGTGTTGGGATGGAGTTTGGTAACTCCATCACCTATTTGATCGAAATTGGGAAGAGGAGGAGCAAGAGGAGAAACTTGTGGATTAAGGTAAGAAATCTACCTTAAAGTCTATATTAATTGTTTTAGAATTGGGTTTGGGAAAAATAAAAGATGAAATAAAATCTGGAGCAATAAGATGCTTGATGTTGGTTAGTTGGATTTTGTGAATGTTGGTTTGAATTGAGGGCCTTGGAGCCAAGTGATTCGGGAATTATGTTTGTAGTGTTGTTTGGTGAATTTTGAATGGATATTATGTGCTGGTAGGACCCTTATGGGTGTGGCTAGATTAGGAATGTAAATTGATGCGAATTGATGGTTTGGGAGATGTTAAGTTTATGGGGAGGTTATGGCGAAATCTCGATAGAAAATAAGTGTTTTAAGGTGACGTGGTAAACTGGAGGAGCTAGGTGTATATGTGGTTGAGTTGAGATATTTGATAGCCTTGAAATGGCATTTGGGGACTAGAAGAAGTGGGATAAAAATCCATAGCACAAGTGTGCATAAGTGTAACAGAAAATGGGAAGATTGAGAATGGGAGCAAGGAATTTGAGTAAGGAATGGACCTATGTTTTGAAGTGGCTTAGTGCATGTTTTAGGGTGTTTAAACATGTAGGAAACATGTGGAAACATTAGGAGAAGGTTAGGCTTGGTTTGGAGGTTGAAAAGTGGATGAAAAATAATGTTCTGGACTAATACTGGAGTGTTCCGGGTTTGCAAACAAGAACCCAAACCCGGAACACCCCAAAACACCCCAGAGAGTAAAATCTGTAGGTGGTCCGGGTTTGTAAACCCGGATACAAACCCGGACCAGGTGTAAAATTGGGCAGAAAGTGTTACGACGGTGTGTTCCGGGTTTGTAAACTCGGACACAAACCCGGACCACCCTAAAATGCACCAGAGAGTGTTATTAAGTGTGTTTGAGGGGAAGTGAATGATAATGGTTTTAGATGTTGATTAGGCCTTGTTTGGTGATTTTAAAGGCCATTGGAAGTATAAACTGGTGTTGGAAATGATTGAGAAAGTTGTGAGTTTAAGTACACAAAGTTAAACCGAAATAACGGGATAACGGGGTAAAGTACGGGAGTATAGGTTTACATACTGTAATGCTTTGATGTTAATGAAAACATTTGAATGTTATCAGTTGAACAAGTGTGAACCGAGGAACGGGAGGTCACACGGTAAAGTAACCCGGTGAAAGGTATGGTTTTCTTGCAACCTGTGTCCTAACGGATTACACCGGCTTGTATGCCAATGTGTTTTTTCTGTGTGTTGCCACCTTGCAAGATAAAGCATGAAATGAGTTTACAGTAATTCATTATTGTGGCGTAATTAATTCCGATACCGCTTAACCTTAGTTATGTGTTAAATAATAGTTAACCGTCCTTAGGTTCACATAAGAGATCGGTATTCGGAATAAACGTCCCAACCACGGGAACGTTCTAACTACGGCTATCCGTGCGTTAGTGTATGTTGTGATTAAAGTGTGATGTACGTGACTTGTTTACTATGTTGTTGTTGTTGTTGGATACTGTTATCCGTGTTGTGAAATGGGATATGATTTCCCTTATGTGTCTAACCGAGTTAGTAACACTATGTAATGTATGTATGTGATAAGTTCCATAAGGGAACCTTAACTAATAAGTATATGTTATGTATGGAGAGGAATCCGGTCGTTCCGGTCGCGCGTATTGTTTGGGAGTTAATATATATATGTGAATTAACTCCCATCCTGTTATGTTAGGGTTGTTTTCCTTCATTGGATTTCGACCTCCCACTAGCTTAGCCAAAGCTTACCTACCCGACCTCCATATCGGGCTAGGAGGGAAATTATGTATAATGTTGGTAGGGTGTCGATGCCTAAGTTCGCTTCGACTCCCTCTTTGTTATGTTACGGTTGTTCTTCCTCCTTGAATTACCACCACCCACAAGCTTAACCAAGGCTTACCTACCTCATCACTATTGGAGCTAGGGGAAATTGTGTATGTTGTGTACGGTCCTATATGAGGCCGTCACTCAAGTAAAGAAAATGTATGTATGTTGTGCTCGGGCTTATATCACCCCGGCACTCCCTAAATGAAGTTCATGTACTCTAAGAAGAGTGAAATTAAGTTGTGTATGTTATAAAGTGAAGTGTGTTGTTATGTTGAGTGTGCTAACCTTGTGTATGTATTCTATTAATGGATGTTTGCTTATAAGCATGATATGTGTGAGTTTGTGCATGTTTGAAATAAATCAACCGCATGCTAAGACGACAAATAGTTGTGCGTGGCCCGGTAGCATGCGGGCTGCGGGATTACCATACCAGCAAAGGTGCTGACCCCCTTTGGGGGCCCCCATTACTTTTCAGGTACGATGAAGCTGGTAGCCGTTCGAGAGTAGGACGGGGTAGTTATGTGTATGTGGTAGTCATGAGATTTGTGTATGAATGGTAGGCGTAGTAAGACCGAAA
Source organism: Limonium bicolor (assembly GCA_023374045.1). Classification (NCBI taxonomy): domain Eukaryota; kingdom Viridiplantae; phylum Streptophyta; class Magnoliopsida; order Caryophyllales; family Plumbaginaceae; genus Limonium; species Limonium bicolor. The sequence goes on along the minus strand of CM041777.1, from coordinate 306,493,805 downwards.
ATGTATCGGCGTTAGTTAGTAAATACTCGGTACAGTTGTAATGTAAGTGCATGATGAATGATGGACATGGAACGGGATTTATGTTTAGATGCTCGGGAGTTTAGTCCATCAGACCGGTACGATGTAAGTATGTTAGCCTTGTTAGCCACGTGGGTGGCTAACGGCGTGTAACACCAAGGAGTTAAGTTTTGTTGTGAGTTGTGATTTCCGCTGCAGTGTGTTATTAAGGGTGTTGTTAATAGTTGGGGTGTTACAAAAAGTGGTATCAGAGCGAAGTATCGCTCTGATGACTGAAATACCGAGCTTAGGAAGTACCGAGTTAAGAGTTTAGTACTTTGGGTTAAGGGTTGAGTGATAGCGTGAGAAGTACGCTAGTAGGGAACACCAGTGTGTACTGGATACCTACAGTATCCATCCCGCCCTCCACAAACCCTATTTTATAACTCGGAAAGATCGCCAGAGAGATGAAAGTCCTCTCTTACTCGGGAATACACCCGATCTGGCTGTTATCAAGCGTCCTTATAAGTACGGAGAACCTGTCACTTGGTAGATTCCGAAAGGCGTGAATCCCGAAGACGGTTCCATTTGAACAATAGTAACCGCTCTTGTTAGCGAAAAGTGAAGAATTTTATACATAAGAGAATGGAATTTCCGGCACCCTGGGTCGACATGCGGAGCAGTCGAGGGCAGCCAGCTTGCAACACACCAAGCGTGCAACAGTAGAGAAGTGAAGTAGTGGTACCCGAAACGAGTGTCTACGGGACTACAAATGTTAACTAATACACCAACGGTACACCAACCGAGCAAAGAACTACGATGTAGTACGAGGAGGATACAATACTAAGTAAAAGAAGGGGGGTCTCCCAGAATGGGAAACACCCTAGTTAATGGATGTCGTGCGATGACAGTGAGAAGTACCCGGAAGATTATTGTTAAGACTGTAAGATCAAGCAAGGGCCAGCAAGGCCAATGATGTTAAAGCGGGTGAAAGCAGTACCGCAACCAATGTAAATTGAACCGATAAACAGATTGTATGGCGCACTTGCCATGGCAAGTGCTGCTATAACAAGGCTGTACGGGAAATTTTTAGCAACTACCAAGTACTCAGTAAAGCACCATGAAGTTAAGTGGGATTATCATAACCGTGGAAGGGCTTATTAGCCTGACCTCAGTGCTTGGAAACACACCAGTCAGCAGGAAGCTAGACTTGGATAAGGCAAGAAACGTTGTAAAACCACGGAAATTTTTCTTTAAACCTAAAATCATTTTCTTTCAAACTCTTTTCAAAACCAGATTTTCTTTCAAACCCATTTTATTTCAATTCTTCTTTTCTTAAAACCAGACCAGAAGACCTACACCGGCCTCAGTGCCACATGGTAGGTAAGTTATACCCAGTTACTTTTAAACAACGGATGGAAACCGGTAAACCCAAGGGTAACAACCCGAGGGAATGGAGTGAGTTCATAATAATACAACAGTGGATACACTTCCCTTGATTAAGTTCGGGAGCATGGAATGCATATTATCTTAGGATAATATAAGAGGAGTTGACAACAGAATACTTCACCTAGGCGTGTGACGGACACTACGAGTATACCAACTGTAATGTGGGACGACCGCACTCCGATAGGAGCTTGTGGGCCTGACAGACCTACTTATGGGTTAGTCAGGTAAGTAGCAATGTATCAGTAGGATACCCCACGTATGTATACGAGTGGAGCCTGGAACACGGGAAGTAGTCGACTCCATACTACGGTCCGAAGTAAAAGTCAAGCAAGAGCAATGGAGTACCATCGAATGGTTGAAGTAAAGGAACCCAGTCAAGTTAAGGAAACTAAAGGAATCAGTAAGTTCATTTTAAGGAAATGTTTAAAGGTGAACAAGTGCGAAGTGCACTGGTTAGTAAGTAAAGAAATCGCACATGTCTTAAGAACCTTGGAGGATGAACATAATAGCTGGAGTAAGTACCCAGCCTACATATGGTGAGGCAAATGCCTAAATGGATATGTTAATGTGCAATGATCGGGATGAGACTCCCGAGATATCAATTTCACTAAAGAGGATATTTAGCCCAACAAAGAACGCAGAACGAAGTAGTAAATTAAACATACAAATGAGTGCAAGCCAGATGAAATGGCATAACTTAGTAACACCCAGGAACTATCCTAAAAGGGTGCTTGGATCAACAATGGTTGAACGAGATAACGTGACAGAAACGCAAGGGTTGAAACTAACACCCAGTTTAAACATAAGTCGTCAGGAGGAAGTCTGACATCCTTGAAGGAGCATACCATGAAAGGAACAACGACCTTGTCATGGAGCTCAATGCAACCTATAAACCATGTAATGTTGTACAGAGAGGTAATGTGTGTGGATAGCCTACAAAGAGCAAAGCTCGAGGCAATAAGGCTTATGAGCCACAAGTAGAATGTGTTAGGAAATGTTGTTGATCACAGAAGTGTATGTAATATAAGTAAGTAAAGCGGATAACGAACCACTGCTTTAAGAGTGGGGATACCTCGTGATATGTGAAACCGCAACAGCGGTAGTTATGTGAACTAAGTTCAGGGAATATGTTAAGAGTTGACTATGTTGCTATTACCCAGAATGATGTGATAGTAATACGAGTAGAAGGAGTGTTGCACCAGTTGTGGAGACCGGAAGAGTGAAAAGGTCAATAGCAACCACCATAGGTGTGGGATGCCTACTGTGTAATGAACAACGCTCAAGGAGCATAAAGACTCGAAGAATAAGAGTATCCCAATAAGCCCAATAAGTGGCAAACACAGTGTAATGGCAGAAGCTAATATAATAGCGGATGCAGTGTAAGTTGATGTTATACAATGAGTAAGAGCACGGTGCGCAGTAAGCGACCGTTGTATAAGTATTGCTAAATAATAATGTGGTGAATAGGACCCGTTATGAGTCAAACTCAATGAACATACAAGTAAGTGATGAAACGCAGACTGGACAATGATCCAGTAGTTAGTACTATGTGATAAAGAACTCAGTGTGAATTCCTATTGCAATCGCATAAGAGACTTACTGTCAAGAGTTTACGCCTCTGCACTCTGTATGACTGAGTGTTTTGGTATTGCGCTTGCGCGGTAATGATCGAGTGAGATAGCTAGGAAGTTGGGAAATGTTAAAGGTGATAGAGAATAAGACTTATGGTGTGATAAAACTGATGCATAAGACAAGCACGGTCGTACCAATCAAGGGTACTCAGTTGGCATAAATGACCACAGTAACACGATCATTAAACATCGGCATGGAATACCTCAAGTGTTGGGAATAACCAACAGAGTACTACATAACAGGTAGTAGCTCAACCGTAACCGACAGTAAGTCGGAAGAAATCAAGTAAGTCATTGTGAAATACAGTAAATTATCATGGAAATGAATAGGAAGTTTGTAACTCACCGAATTCGCTCATGGTAAGTGATACCACGCGTCGGTCGAGAACCCGTTATTACCAATAAAGGTGATAATCAGGAATGTACAATACAGTAAGGATAATGTAAGGGGCAAATTAAGCTCTAAAGTTATTAGAGTTGCGCAGCGGAAAGTAAGTGAGCCAGCAACTCAAGTGTTAATTGTGTGTAGTGAACATGAGTGAATGACAAACTAATGATGCCTAAAAGCCTCACAGGCCAGGATCGAAATAGTTAAGAGTTAAAATAAACTCTAATGAGAATTCTTGGTTAGGAACTAAACCGCCAATATGGCTAAGATCCTCAAACCAGAACACATTGTGTAATAAACCGCGTGGAGATAAACACTTCACGACGGTAGAATGTTCTAAACCAGTGATTAACTGATTGATTACGTGGGCGTAATCCCTTTTAAGGGGGGTAGAGCGCAGAACCACTTAGTGTCTTTTACCGTACAAGTGTACGTGAACTATGATGTGCATAGCACAAAATCATTTGTTTTGATGATTGGTGTGTGTGTTACATAAACATACACATTCATTCATGGTTAATTGTGGTAATTACGCACGGAAGATGCGAATACCCTTGCGATGAGTGTGTTTATTGTGTCAACAAATGTGTGTGAAAGTATAAGTATAAGGGAGTAGAAAAACTCCCGGGGAACTAAAACCCCGACAGTGTATGTTCATATAACACCAAATGTAATATTGTGTATTATATTTTGATAAAAATATATATATATATGGATATATGTATATATACAGTATTGTGATTTATGAAGAGGTATGACACCAACGTAGAACCTAGTGAGAATTAAATTCCCTAGGTAACTTGATTTAAAATAAATCGGGAAGATGATTGATGGACATAGTTCCACCCTTGGAGATGTAATGATTACGACTAGATGGATTAGAAGATAGAAAATGGTACATGCTTGAATTAGTTGTTGTTTGAAATTAAAGTGGGAGGTGAAACTTGATTATCATGAGATCAAGGGAAGCCGAACACAAATTGGGGTGGAAAGATAGTTCAACTCTGATGCTGATCACATTAGGGTTGGATGATTCTTGAAACTCCCTATAAGTGGTCACAAATAATCACATCAAGAATAAGATGCAGTTAACAATAATTGGACTTGGAGTTGTATTGAATTTTCAAAAGAATTTTAAAATTGGGTTTCAAATTCTCAATTGGTATTTTCAAGACTTCAATAAATATTTTTTTTTAGATCCTTAAGTGGTATTTTCAAAGGAAGGACTACCTTTATGTGACCTCGTAGAGGATTTTCAACTTGTATCCTTCCAATAAGGATTTCATTATACTCAACCTCATAGAGGGTATTTTCCTACTACTTGCTCACGAGCTGAGGACGTACGAGCCTTTGTCTTCGGACCGGTGACATGAGAAGTATATTTTAAAGATGTATGCAATTGTTTTGATCTCCCAAAGGAACGGGGACCAGAGTGTCCATCGCGACCGGTTCTGCGGGATCACAGTGTATATGTACTCTACATGGGTCTCGAACTCATGAAGAGATGGAAAAGGAATTTCTGGTTGATATACATGCTATGACATGTTGTGTGGTATGTGTAATAATTATTATTTTGGACCTTGAGTCCTAATGTGATTGAATTCCGAAAGTGTTATGTTACCTAGACCATGTGTCTAAAGGTTGTTATGTTATCAAGACCTAAGTGTCTACATGTTGTTATGTTACCCAGACCTAAGAGTCTAAGGGTTGTTATGTAAGTACAATGTTGTTAAGGTACCCGGACCGTTAAGTCCGAGGTTGTGATGTAAAATATGTTTGTTATGGAAGTTATGTTACAAGTAATCCCCGTATTCTAACCAATGGTGTGTGGGAAGTGTGAACTTCGAGGACGAAGTTCTTTTAAGGGGGGTAGATTGAAATACCCCAAACCTTAATATGTTAATTAAATATGTGATTATTATTTTCTAAGGCTAATTAAGTCCTTAAGATCATTGGTGAAGAAATAAAACCAAAGAGAAAAATAAAATGCGTAAAAGTCACAAAACGTGAAAACGCGTTTTAATTATTTTAGGAGGTATATAACCTTCACTAGGGTTATAAATATATTTTTTATACCCTAATTACATACTAAGAATATGTGGGAAAAATTCCGGAAGAAAACGGATCCAAATAATGCGATAAAGCGCGTTTTTTCGAGAAAACCCGAAAACGTGACTTTAAACAGTCAAACAACCCCGCAAAAATTATAGTTTATCATATAACTATAAATAAGAATTAATGGGAGTATAATAACCATTAAAATTAAATAAACGCGAAAATTCCGGAAAACGGGCCCGGATAGTGAATAGTGCTAAACCGGGTAAACTAACGAGCGTTTTCGGTAAAAGACGAAAAACGCCCCAGCTGGTACTAATATAGTGGGCCGGTTTTAATTAGTAAATAGCCCCACTCACACACACACAAGATTAGAAAAGAAGAAAGAAAAAAAAGAAAGAAAGAAAGAAAATAAAAAGGTGCCCCACCCTCTCTCTCCTCCCTCACTTTCTCTTTTCCTCTTCTCTTTCCTCCCTTTCTTTCTTCTCCACGATTCCCTTCTCCTCCCCTCTGGTTCCAGCGATTTTGAAGCCCTTCTATGGCTTCTCCTTCTTCTCAAGCTTGCCCAAGGTGCTACACCACTCCAAATGAGAAAATAATTACATATTCTTCATCTCCTCATCATTCTCTATCATTCCCTCTTTTCAAAATTCGAAAATGAAGAACTTCATCTCCATGGGTTTTGCCCATTTGAGGAGTAAAGCACACCATCATGAAGCTTGAAGTCTCCTCTTTCAAACAAGGTAAAAGTCTCCAAGAAAAACCTCATTTCTCTCCACCCATGGTGTTGGCCGATTTTTACCCTCTTTGATACCTTGTTTTCTTCTTGTTTTTGAGCTTCATTTCAACCCTCCAATGGTGGTGGAATGGCCCTTTTGATTCAAGGGTGAAAGTCTCTCTTAAAGGGTTCCAAGAGGTAAACCCTAACCTTGTTTTTAAGCCCTTAGATTGAATTTGTGTTATCTTAAGGGTTATAATTTTAATTGTGTGCTTTTTGTGTAATTTGGGTGTTGGGATGGAGTTTGGTAACTCCATCACCTATTTGATCGAAATTGGGAAGAGGAGGAGCAAGAGGAGAAACTTGTGGATTAAGGTAAGAAATCTACCTTAAGTCTATAATTGTTTTAGAATTGGGTTTGGGAAAATAAAAGATGAAATAAAATCTGGAGCAATAAGATGCTTGATGTTAGTTAGTTGGATTTTGTGAAATGTTGGTTTGAATTGAGGGCCTTGGAGCCAAGTGATTTGGGAATTATGTTTGTAGTGTTGTTTGGTGAATTTTGAATGGATATTATGTGCTGGTAGGACCCTTATGGGTGTGGCTAGATTAGGAATGTAAATTGATGCGAATTGATGGTTTGGGAGATGTTAAGTTTATGGGGAGGTTATGGCGAAATCTCGATAGAAAATAAGTGTTTTAAGGTGACGTGGTAAACTGGAGGAGCTAGGTGTATATGTGGTTGAGTTGAGATATTTGATAGCCTTGAAATGGCATTTGGGGACTAGAAGAAGTGGGATAAAAATCCATAGCACAAGTGTGCATAAGTGTAACAGAAAATGGGAAGATTGAGAATGGGAGCAAGGAATTTGAGTAAGGAATGGACCTATGTTTTGAAGTGGCTTAGTGCATGTTTTAGGGTGTTTAAACATGTAGGAAACATGTGGAAACATTAGGAGAAGGTTAGGCTTGGTTTGGAGGTTGAAAAGTGGATGAAAAATAATGTTCTGGACTAATACTGGAGTGTTCCGGGTTTGCAAACAAGAACCCAAACCCGGAACACCCCAAAAACACCCCAGAGAGTAAAATCTGTAGGTGGTCCGGGTTTGTAAACCCGGATACAAACCCGGACCAGGTGTAAAATTGGGCAGAAAGTGTTACGACGGTGTGTTCCGGGTTTGTAAACTCGGACACAAACCCGGACCACCCTAAAAATGCACCAGAGAGTGTTATTAAGTGTGTTTAAGATGGGGAAGTGAATGATAATGGTTTTAGATGTTGATTAGGCCTTGTTTGGTGAGTTTAAAGGCCATTGGAAGTATAAACTGGTGTTGGAAATGATTGAGAAAGTTGTGAGTTTAAGTACACAAAGTAAACCGAAATAACGGGATAACGGGGTAAGTACGGGAGTATAGTGTTACATACTGTAATGCTTTGATGTTAATGAAAACATTTGAATGTTATCAGTTGAACAAGTGTGAACCGAGGAACGGGAGGTCACACGGTAAAGCTAACCCGGTGACAGGTATGGTTTTCTTGCAACCTGTGTCCTAACGGATTACACCGGCTTGTATGCCAATGTGTTTTTTCTGTGTGTTGCCACCTTGCAAGATAAAGCATGAAATGAGTTTACAGTAATTCATTATTGTGGCGTAATTAATTCCGATACCGCTTAACCTTAGTTATGTGTTAAATAATAGTTAACCGTCCTTAGGTTCACATAAGAGATCGGTATTCGGAATAAACGTCCCCACCACGGGAACGTTCTAACTACGGCTATCCGTGCGTTAGTGTATGTTGTGATTAAAGTGTGATGTACGTGACTTGTTTATGTTGTTGTTGTTGGATACTGTTATCCGTGTTGTGAAATGGGATATGATTTCCCTTATGTGTCTAACCGAATTAGTAACACTATGTAATGTATGTATGTGATAAGTTCCATAAGGGAACCCTTAACTAATAAGTATATGTTATGTATGGAGAGGAATCCGGTCGTTCCGGTCGCGCGTATTGTTTGGGAGTTAATATATATATGTGAATTAACTCCCATCCTGTTATGTTAGGGTTGTTTTCCTTCATTGGATTTCGACCTCCCACTAGCTTAGCCAAAGCTTACCTACCCGACCTCCATATCGGGCTAGGAGGGAAATTATGTATAATGTTGGTAGGGTGTCGATGCCTAAGTTCGCTTCGACTCCCTCTTGTTATGTTACGGTTGTTCTTCCTCCTTGAATTACCACCACCCACAAGCTTAACCAAGGCTTACCTACCTCATCACTATTGGAGCTAGGGGGAAATTGTGTATGTTGTGTACGGTCCTATATGAGGCCGTCACTCAAGTAAAGAAAATGTATGTATGTTGTGCTCGGGCCTATATCACCCCGGCACTCCCTAAATGAAGTTCATGTACTCTAAGAAGAGTGAAATTAAGTCGTGTATGTCATAAAGTGAAGTGTGTTGTTATGTTGAGTGTGCTAACCTTGTGTATGTATTATATTAATGGATGTTTGCTTATAAGCATGATATGTGTGTGAGTTTGTGCATGTTTGAAATAAATCAACCGCATGCTAAGACGACAAATAGTTGTGCGTGGCCCGGTAGCATGCGGGCTGCGGGATTACCATACCAGCAAAGGTGCTGACCCCCTTTGGGGGCCCCCATTACTTTTCAGGTACGATGAAGCTGGTAGCCGTTCGAGAGTAGGACGGGGTAGTTATGTGTATGTGGTAGTCATGAGATTTGTGTATGAATGGTAGGCGTAGTAAGACCGAAAATGTATCGGCGTTAGTTAGTAAATACTCGGTACAGTTGTAATGTAAGTGCATGATGAATGATGGACATGGAACGGGATTTATGTTTAGATGCTCGGGAGTTTAGTCCATCAGACCGGTACGATGTAAGTATGTTAGCCTTGTTAGCCACGTGGGTGGCTAACGGCGTGTAACACCAAGGAGTTAAGTTTTGTTGTGAGTTGTGATTTCCGCTGCAGTGTGTTTAAGGGTGTTGTTAATAGTTGGGGTGTTACACATTAGAAGGCTTAAAACAAAAAAAAATTCTTCTCTGGTCTTGACCGCCCCTCTGGGGCAGTCCCAGGGGCAGTCCACAACAGAAGCTACACGGTTTTGCAGATCTGCACTGGACCTCCCCACAGGGGCGGTCCCTTGGGGCGGTCCAGAACATACCCCATTTTAAAAAATGTTTTTCTACACATTTTGAACTCCAAATTCACCCCAATCTTTTCCCACTTATTCCACAATCTTTCCACATGTTTCCTACATGTTTAAACACCTTAAAACATGCACTAAACCTCTCCAAATCTTTGGTTTAATCCACCACCCAATTCTTGCTCAAATTCAACAAATCCAAATTCTCACATTTTACATTCTTTTGCATTTCTTACTTCTTCTTGCTTGTTTCTACCTCCCATCAAACTTACCAAATCCATCAATGACCATTACCAATCATTCCTACATAAATGCACTTCTAAAACCCACATTCACTCCTTGTTTCACAAGTTACAAACACCCACTATTTTTCTTGAAATTCCAAGTTACCAAGCATCATTATGCTACAGATTTTGCACTCTCTTATCTTCATTCTCCATGTACCACTACAAGGCTATTTAACCACTCTACTCAACACTACAAACACCTAAGTTCTCCCATTCACGATGCCATCATCAAAACACTCATTTCCTACCAAAATTTTGCCATAACCTCCCCATAAACCTAACATCTCCACATTCCTCAATTTTCACCATATCAAATCCTAATCTAGCCACACCCTTACAAGGGTCCTACCAGCACACAATAAATCCTCAATGTCCATCAACAACAACATAATTCCAAAATCTCAATAAACCACAATATAAACACAAACTCAAAACACTTGGCTCCAAGGCCCTTTTAATTTACAATTAATTTCACAAATCTCTCCAAAATCAACTAAACACAATTCTAACATGGATTGCAATTCATACTTTGGGTTCATTAATTTGTCTACCCATCCCAAACTCTAAAACAATTAAAACAAGGTTTAAGGTAGGTTTCTTACCTTAATTCACAAGTCTCTCCTTAATTCTCCTCTTGCTCATCCTCTCCTCAAATTCTTTCAAGTGGGGATAGAGTTGCCAAACTCCATCCCAACATTCAAGAAACACAAAGATGCATTCTAATAATCATTTAAACCCTTAAGAAATCTTAATTCAATTAAGGGGCTTAAAACACATAGTTAGGGTTTTACCTTTTTGGAGCTTTCAAGAAGGGCTTTCAAGCCTTGAATAAAAAAGGGGTTCCCACCACCATTGGAGGGTTGAAAAGAAACTCAAAATCAAGAAGAAAAACAAGGTATGAAACAGGGTAAAAATCGGCCAACACCATGGGTGGAGAAAAATGTGGTTTTTCTTGGAGATTTTTACCTTAGGAGAGAGGAGACTCCAAGCTTCAATTTGATGTCATTTTCTCTTCAAATGGGAAAAACCCATGGAGATGAAGCTCATCCTTTTGAAATTCCGAAAAGAGAGGAAGATAGAGGATGATGAGAGGAAGAAGAATATGTGGTTATTTTTGTGTTTTGAGCTTTAATGAGGCTTGGGCATGAGGTTTGAAACGGTATGATTCGGTGCTCCCCGATATGAAATCGAACACCAAGGATTATAGTGGTTCGGCCAATAATCCGGCCTACGTCCACTTCTAGACAGAGCTATTATTCATCCTTTGGTTTACAACACTATAGAGCTTTTGGGATGAGTTCTCCCTTTTCTAACTTGAGTCCCTTACAAATGAGCCCCTCTACTTCTATTTATAGACTTCCTATGGCCAGGTTTACCTTTTTGCCCCTATACATGTGATACTATCATATTTATATAATTGTTAGCCTCTATTTGGATAATCTTTCCGGACTAGTATATTACCTCTGCATTGGACTAACTCTTCCGGGCCATCTTTTCAGTAATAATCCTACCGGTAGTAATTCTTCCGGTAGCGATCCTTTAGATAGCAGCCCTCTCCGGTAGCGGGTCTTCCGGTAGTAGGACTTTCAACGATAGGCCTTCCGACAATTGGTCTTCCGGTAGACTCTCTTGGTAGATCCTTCTGGTAGCAGGGCCTTTCGGTAGCAGGCCTTCCGACAATCGGTCTTCGGTAGTAGTCCTTCCGCAAGTAGGTCTCCGGTAGCAGGCCTTCCGCTCGTAGGTCTTCGGTAGACACTGTGGCCTTTTAGCCATGGTATATTTCATACCATTACATCAGTCCCACAAGTTCTACTTTTTAACACTAAAAAGTGGAACTTATAAAAAGAAGCTGAAATTTACACTTTGTACTCTTTTCTTTTCTACTATATATCTCCTAGTCCCACAAGTTATTTTTCTTTTGCCTAAAAAGGAAATGAACTTACAAACTTTAGCCTACATAAGAGCTTGTCTATCGGTCACCAAGAAGTCCCACAGGTTCCGGGGGTGATGAAGTCCCACTTGTATTCCAGAAAAAAGGTCTCCGCTCCTTGAACGTGCCATAATAAGAAATCCAAAGATCTGGAATTCCGAAGGGCCATAATAATCCCAGAAGACCATAATGATTCCAGAAGACCGTAATAATCTCAAGAAGTCCATAATAATCTCAAGAAGTCCATAATAATCTCAAGAAGTCCGAGATAATAATAATGGGACATTACTTCCATAATCAGATTCCTGCTTGAATTACTTTATTCCTTGTACCTGTATACCTGAATTTAACAGATTAAAAGATATTTGTCTTTAGGGCTGTCCGGAGTGATCGGGCTTCCCAAAAGTTGGAGATTTTTTATAATGAAGAATTTTAGACTGCTCTTTTGTTTTTTTTTCCAAGATTTCTTTTGGTAACCATTTAGTTACACTTTCACACTCTACCACTATACACATGGTGAGATCGTCGATTTAACACTCTACCGACTTCGAGACGGTGAGATCGTCGGTTTAACACTTTACTGGCAGTAAGGCAGCGAGATCGTCGGATGAAATACACTACCATCGTTGATGGTAGATCGTCGGATACAAAACACTCTACCATCACTGATGGTGAGATCAACGATTACACTCTCTATCTTTCTTTACTTTTCTCAAGACTCTTTGGTCTTGGTTTTAAGTAAATCAAACAATGGTTTTACAATATATCTTTTTTGAAAACCAGAGGGTGATCAATCCTCTGAAAAAAGTTTCCGCAAACTCCCAGTGACAAAAGAATATTCACAATGAAATATCAAAGGTTCGGTACCTCTTTTTTACCGGTTGGATGATGTTACCGATAAGACGTCAGATTGCTACCGGTGAAGATGATAAGTTGTTATCGGTAGATGTGATAAGTTGCTACCGATAGAAACTGCAATTGGCTTTCGGATGTCCGTTTATCTGGACTGCTTCCCCGATTAAAATGATAAGTTGCTTCCGGCGGGGGATTCCAAGTTGTTGGAGATTTCAATTTTCTACCGGTGAAGATCCAAATTTGCTACCGGTGAAAATTTCATGTTGGAGAAATCTTCTTGCGGAGTCAGGTCCCATAGTACCGGTAGAACAAACTTCGTCAGCTGTCTGCCCCAGCTTTACTCTTCCTTATCAAGCTGCAGGCGATTCCGTTCTGAATTTAATTTCTCTACCGACATCTATTCTCTGGCTGGCACTTTGTTGGTCATGCTACACCGAAGGTCTGGAACTCAGACGCAACTAGTATCTTCTTACTCCGAAGCTTTTAGAATGCCTCCAGTAAAATTAATTGCCATCATTTGGTAACACTTTCGATCACTGACAAAGGAGGATACTCTCCGGTAGATTTTTAGACGATCTTCAGCCCGGTAAACATTTTTGCATAAAAACTTTCTCCGGGTAATGATGTTCGCTGAGAGACGATTGTTCCATGAACTTTTTGGTGGTCAACATGTAATCTTCTGGTTTCTTCTTTTCCCTTTCCCAACTATACTGTGACCGACCCGTTCTTCTGGAAACCTTATCCTGTTGGAAAATTTATCAATCTTTCTGCTGTACCCAATTCTACCGCAGATGGGCAAAGCTCTCCAGCTGATATCTGTGAAATAATTCTTTCTCCTGCCCGAAGCGTTTTCTGGTCCCTCCGGTATTTCCTAATCCCTTGGCTTTGGACAGATCCCATCTGGTAGAAAATTTCACGCCCCCGAGCACACCAACCTTTTTATATCCAAAATCAATACCTCTCGATAGCAATAGGGATATTCCGAGTGTTGGTAGTTTCTGGACTGGGTGGTGATGGCTTCCAGTAATTGAATGATGTTCTTCGGACATCGATGGCTTCTGGGTCGGTACAATACTTTGGAGATATGGTCATGAAATGCCCGGAGATGAATTTTAAAATATGACTCTTCAGTCGAAATGACTCTTCGGTCGAAATCATCCATCTTTGCTGATATCTCTTGTCATTCTGGACTACTTTTTCCTGATTTCCCCGGACCAGAGTGCAGCTGTTGACCGGAGTCTCCCATTGCTATCGGTGAAGGTAACAAATTTGTTACTGGTAGAGATAAGAAGCTGCTACCGGTAATAGTAACAGTTTGTTATCGGTAGAAATGATTTCCCCTTTTGACTAGAATACTCCCGGCCTTCTTCTTTAACCTCGGCGATAACAATCCCTTTTTCTTCTGAGTTTGATCCAAGTTCCTTTTTTGGTCACTTCCGGTCGTTTGACAGTCTTCGCATAAAAACCTCAGGATTCAGTGATACCGTTGGGCAATAGTTGAAAAAGATACTGCAGCAGCACCGTATGCGATATGTGTGAAGAAGACTTAATCTGCCACTGAATTAAGCCTTATAGCAGGACAAAATATCGGCAAGAGAATTATTAAAGATAGTTTGACGGCAGCATCCTCCATCTAATAACCTTCCGGTAACATTCTTTCGGTAATTGAATCGGTCTTCTTTATTCCTGATGGATCTTTGATTGGTATGTCTCCGCTGAGGACCCCTTTACCCGATTGAAAATGTTCTTTCGATAATTTGAGGGCAATTTGCCTTTGACTGGATTCTATAGTAGTATTGAGATCGGAATACTAGTGTTGATTGCGTGCATAGGCCGGGCTCGAGCTTTTCTTCTTGATCAAGACTCGGCATGAAACTCGGAAACTCTGTAGATAAATCTGTCGAATCCTCTTGATCTTCTCCATTTGATTTTCTTGTCGGTTCTCTTATCGTGATGCAAAAAATGGCTCAGCACCCCTGATCTAGGGCATCCGACATCGCTCTCTCTTACTCCTTTGATCTTGACTTGTTGTTTCGAAATTCTCATTCTCTGATTTTGAATGGAAGAGTCCATCAAATAGGGATAAGTTCTTACGCCCCCGTAGTCCTAGATCGTTCGCGATCCTTAAGTAGTTTCACTTTCTTCATCGGTCTATCTTCGTACGATATTTTACTCTTCTCAAAGTGAAATTGTTTCTCGCATGACTTCTTGAATTATCGGAGGAGAAATGCTATCGATGTGATCCACCGGTTCTTCTCGATCAAAGTTTGATGTGAATCTACTTTTGTCGAATGTGTGATTCATCGCTCCCTTGCGTTGATTTAATACGCAGCAGATGGATCCCGCCAAACGTCTTCGGCTTTCTTTTTCTCCATCAAAAAAATGCGGTTAAACCGTGGTGCCTTCGCAGCTCGATTTCTATGAAAGTTGTTGAGATCTCCTTACTTCCGATGAGTCGAACAATTCCGTTGAATTCGAGGTCAGATTGAAGCATTTTATTTTCCTCAAAACATCCGTGTAGACGTTTTCTAGATTGTGATGAACAATCCTTAACCTTCAGTCGCATCTTTGGATCCCAAGCCGTAAATCGATGGCGATCGCGGACCGTGGATGAATCGTGGTTGCCTGTTCTTTCCCACAGACGGAGCCAAATGAAACGGTATGATTCGGTACTCCTCGATATGAACTCGAACACCAAGGATTATAGTGGTTCGGCCAATAATCCGGCCTACGTCCACTTCTAGACAGTGCTATTATTCATCCTTTGGTTTACAACACTATAGAGCTTTTGGGATGAGTTCTCCCTTTTCTAACTTGAGTCCCTCACAAATGAGCCCCTCAACTTCTATTTATAGACTTCCTATGGCCAGGTTTACCTTTTGCCCCTATACATGTGATACTATCATATTTATATAACTGTTAGCCTCTATTTGGATAATCTTTCCGGACTGGTATATTACCTCCGCATTGGACTAACTCTTCTGGGCCATCTTTTCAGTAATAATCCTACCGGTAGTAATTCTTCCGGTAGCGATCCTTTAGATAGCAGCCCTCTCCGGTAGCGGGTGTTCCGGTAGTAGGGCTTTCAACGATAGGACTTCCGACAATTAGTCTTCCGGTTGACTCTCTTGGTAGATCCTTCCGGTAGCGGGGCCTTTCGGTAGCAGGCCTTCCGACAATCAGTCTTCGGTAGTAGTCCTTCCGCAAGTAGGTCTCCGGTAGCAGGCCTTCCGCTAGTAGGTCTTCGGTAGACACTGTGGCCTTTTAGCCATGGTATATTTCATACCATTACAAGGTTGAATATAGAGTAGCCATGGGAGACCTTCAAAAACATCCAAACCAGCAGAGAGGAAGAGGGAGTCGGCTGGAGGAGGAAGGAAAAGAAGAAAGAGATGAGGGAAAAGAAATAAAGGAGGAGAGAGAGTGTGTTTTGCTTTTGTACTTTTTCCTCTTTTCTTTTTCTTTCTAACTAGCTAGTATTAGAGAGGGGCTGTTCTATATTATTAAAAACCGGCCCCTATTATAACATGTAATCTGGAGCGTTTTCGTCTTTTACAGAAAACGCTCGTTATTTTACCCGGTTTAGCACTATTCACTAACCGGGCCCATTTTCTGGAATTTTCTCGTTTAACTAATTCTAGTGGCTCTTATGCTCCCATTAGTGTTTAATTATAGTAATATAATCAACTATAATTTTTACGGGGTCATTTGACCGTTTAAAGTCACATTTTCGGGTTTTCTCGAAAAACGCGCTTTAAGACTATTAGCATTTTTAACGCATTATTTGGATCCGTTATCTTCCGGAATTTTTCCCACATGTTATAAGTATGTATTTATGGTATAAAAAATATATTTATAACCCTAGTTAAGGTTATATACCTCCTAAAATAATTTAATATGCGTTTTCATGTTTTGTGACTTTTACGCATTTTCTTTTTCTTTTTGGTTTTTATTTCTTCACCAATGATCTTAAGGACTTAATTAGCCTTAGAAAATCATAATTACATAATTAATTAACATATTAAGGTTTGGGGTATTTCAGGAAACCTCGGTCTCCAATTGTTGGGATTACCTTCTTTCGAAACCTTATTAAAGAGATTCATTTAAAACCCAAGGATAGAATTAGGACAAGAGGAGAGAAAACTAGTGGATGAGGTGAGCTTTTCTGCCAAGCTAGCGCCAAGAAGAGGAATTGCTGAATTCGGATGAATATAGAATGAAGATTTGGGAAAAATCTGAGGTTTGACTGAGTGGACAAGACTTGAGGTCTGATGGTTTGAAGTTTGTGGGAGTCAAAGAAGGTTTGAGTGTTTTGAGAGGTATGAAGAACACCTTAGAGGGGAAAAGGGTTTTTGTTTGGAATGGGGTCGCACCCTAGATGGGATGCCTACGTACTCAACTCCCTGTTGAGATCAGACCTTACGTAGTTCACGATATTTGGGTTTTGGAAGTTTTGGAGTTTTGAAGGGTTTTGAGATTTAGAGGAGTTTGAAATTTCGAGACGTTTTGGGTTTGTGATGTTAGTCTGTGAGACGCTCGGGTCTGTGAGACATTTGAAACATGGAGATGTCAAAGTCTGTGAGGCGCTCGGTCTGTGAGACGCTCGGGTCTGTGAGACACGTAGGTCTGTGAGACATTCGAATTATTTGAGTGACAAAGTCTGTGAGACGCTCGGGTCTATGAGACAATCGAAGTGTGTGGGGAATCGGAATTTTGGAGATGATTTGAGTCCATGAGATAATTGGAGTTTTAGGTATTTGAGATTTTTTAAAGTTTTCAGGAGTTTGAAGTTGGAATTTGAGATTTATGAAGTTTTAGAATTATTTGGGATTGAAATGAATTCTTGAGTTGGAATTAAAGTGTATTTATGAATTGAATTGAGAATGAATTGGAATTGGATTGAATTTGAATCGGAATTGGGATCGATGAAATCGAATTTGAATTGAGATTGAAATTGAATTGGGATTGAACTGAAATTGGATTGGATTGATTTTGAATTGGAATAGAATGAATTTTGATTTAAATTGAAATTGAAAGAATTCGAAATTGAATTTGAATGAATTTGGAATTGAATTATTTGAAAGAATTTATTTTTGAATTTTGAATGAATTTGGAATTGAATCGCATTGATTTTGAATAAATTGAAACTGAACTGAATTTGGGTTGAAATTGAATTGGGATTGACCTAATTCTTGGATTGATTAATGAAATTGATTTTATCTTGGGCTGGTTTATGAATTGAATTATCGTCTGAAACGGAATTGGGTTGGGGTTGACATTGGGCCAAGTTTGGACCTTAATTGAGTTTAAATTTGGGCCTCAATTTGGGCTTCATTTTTTATGGCTGAAATGGACCTCACATTTGGGGTCAGGATGGATTTGATTTTGGGCTACAATTGAATTTGAGTTCGAACTAGAATTTGACCTCCAGATTTTGATTTAATTTTGAATTGAGTCATTGGTTGTGAATTTCATTCTTATAAACATGGATGGTTTGGAAAGATTTTGTAACACCCCATCTCGATCCAATCGTGGTCATCACAAACTTATCACCATATATAAAAACACTGCAGCGGATTCAAATACATTCCAGGACCTTGCCACGGTCTGATTAACAGAATATACCGAACATTAGTACTTACAAGTCTTAACCAAATACATATCCTTCTTACAATCCCCTCACATCCTATACATCTTACTAACTCAAGATGCCATATGAGTGTACATGCACATCTCGTAGGCCACACTTAACCCGTATCAGGTCTACCCCATCTTACTCTCGTGACGGCCGCCTCCTAACGTTCACCTGTGTAGTAAAAACAGCCCCCAAAGGGGGTCAGCACGAATGCTGGTACGATCCTCTCATGGCCCCCAAGCTAACGTGGCTACGACGACTAATTGTCGATAGCATGGAGGTTGATTAGATGCACAACATAATAGAAAGTGCAATAAACAACAAGCCAAATATGAACAATCAAAGTTCAAACACAATGAACGTCTTAAATGTGTTCCCTTAATTAGTGAGTCAATTATTTAACCCCTTAAGTTTTGTTCCTCTTAATCTCAGTCCAACCTTATCTTACCTCAATCTTAATCCTTATCTTAGTCTCAGAATACAAACCATTCTTTAAATAGAAATGGTTGTATCTTATCTCAATGTTTATTTTGTCGGGTCAAAAGCAACCCAAGCCAATGAGCTATTAACTCCATTGGTTGAATAAACAACTTATCTTATAATTTAGGATTTAGGTGATCCTACCGCACCATCTTAATGCCTCCTACCTTGGACTGTATGTCCAATGTAGCTGAGCCGGCAACCGACCCTAGACAACAAGTCCGAAGACAAGTCCTTAAGCGGAAGTCGGATCTGCTTTAGATACCGACCCCCTTTCCTTAACATGCATGACCGGAGTCAGTCCCGGATTCCTCACTCCCCCCAAGTACTAGTTAGTAGAAGTCTCAAGACAATGTTTGTTGGTTAAACCTCTTTCGGTTTTTAACAAACAATATTAGGGAGTGTTCCTTAGTCTCACTCGATTCCTTACTAAACGTTAGTTAGTAGGTTTTCACGGTAAGTTGTGTTAGTTGTCGAACATCACACAACAATACAATAAACATAATATTCCGGTTGCATGCTTTATCTTGTTTAGTCGGCACATATAAACAAATAGCACACAAGCCGAGGGACACCTTGTTAGCAAGCAGGTCACAAGAAGAACTGTACCGTACACCTGGAGATTGGCTAGCTCTCAAACCGACGCTCGCCTAAACCGTCGAACACCTCCGACTATCTAGATCCTATAACATAGTAGCCGGGCAAGTTAATAACTTAATTATCTCCTAGACATTTCGCTTCCATATGTAACTCTCTTAATTAAACTTCCAACTATATACACATGCGTATATTTATATATAAGTCCTCAAAAGTCCATGTATATCTATATATTTATATTCAACAACATCGTATCAACTCTAAAAATACTTTCTAACTTTAATAGTTGTATTCAATTAATTGTACCATTCCAACCTCTAACTAATTGTTCCAGAGCTCTAATCCTTCAATTACATACATACACGTATTTGCACATCTATATACATACAATTTCATAAACTCCAATGTTAACTATTATGTACACACACGTATACATATCTTATACAAGTATGTTCCCACCGATTTAATGTTACAAGAACATATATGTTCATACCCTCCAAACCTTCAATCCACCAATATTATATACCTATATGTGTATATAAATTCTCATATGTGCAATACTAACCTTAATACCTCTACTAATTTTGTAGGAACAAGTTCCTTAACCCTATTGGTCCATCACTTAATCAACTTTATTGGTCACATCCAAGCTCTCATATAAATAACATCAACCTATCACTTATATATTAATAGCAATTTTATAAGATGACTCCTTAATTATTTTAACACATCAATGAGTCCGTTAAGAATCCTTATCCTCTTTTACAACTTAATATAATTATAGTACAAATCCTCTAACCATTATAATCTTTCACATAAAAACATATTACAATTTATTAACCTCATTTATAATTCACCAATTTAATACATAAATATTTAGTGTTGGCTCAAGTCAATATTCCAATCTTTTAACCACTCATAATTTTTAAACCCATTACAAAAATCTAGTTAATGGCTGAAAGCCCAAGTTGACTAGCCTTTACACTTAACCAATTCTATTCCTTGAATCCCAATTTGGTTTGTCCATTAGGCCAACTACATTTTATTATTTCCATTTACTTAGGCCCACTCAGTTTGATTTGTTGACCAAATTATAAGTCCAACGTTTTAACTAATCCCTAAGTTAATTTGACGAATCGAAATTCAATTTTGATTTTGAAACCCTAATTTTAAATTCTGTCAAAATCCCTAATTTAGTGATCAGTCAAGATCCCTAGATTGATTTTGACCAATCTTCTCTAAGTATTCAACCGAGCCCAATATTTTTCAGAAACTTCAATTTGCCACCAAATTTTTCCTAATTGTGCTATTACCCTAGATTTCTTATATTCACGTTTTTAACCCCAATTCTCTTGTAATTATGTTTCTGTCCACATTTTTTTCAAATCACTTCTTCGCACCCAACTTTCACCAATTTTTTTTGGATATCCTTAATCTGATTTCTAACCCAAATCTTATCAATCGAAACCCTAATTACCATTTCAGATTCGTCACTCAACAACAATCAATTTGGAACCCTAATTTTCGGTTCCAAGTCTCAGTTTCGATTTCAGAAACACCAAATCTCCCCTTGTAACTTCAGAACCCCCAAAACCAATTTATGGTTCATATTTCCGCATGCGTACACAACACAAAAATTCACCTAGCTTTCAAATGCACCAGAAAACAAAATAAACTCTAATTTGATTTCAACTTAATTTCGATTCCACCAAATTAATGTTCGAACTCTGAATTGGATTCAAGGAGCACATAAAATTTATGTTGTAATTTTCAGAACATCAATTTCACTCAAACAACCCCAAATTTTGATTTTTGAAAACTCCAAACAGAGTCCTAATTTTTGGATCTGTTCATACCGAAGCTGTGCAGATTTTTCGCACAACACATTCACAAAACTCAGTGTCCAGATACAAAGTTAACTGACCAAAATCGGACTTAAATGCCGAGGAGCAGAGAAGGGAATTTCTAGTTTATTTCTGGTTCGAATCCTATCCAAAATCGAACAAAACGCAGGAAAATATACACGAATCTGACTATATACACCTTTGGTTTGTAACACCCCAACTCAATCCAAATGTGGTCTCGCAACTTAACAGCATATATATATACATGTCACAGCGGAATTCTTTACACTCCAGGACCTTGCCACGGTCTGACTACAGAATATACCGAACATTAGTACAACAACCTTAACCAATTACATTTCCTTCTTACAATCCCCTCATATCCTATACATCTTACTAACTCAATTGCCATACGAGTGTACATGCACAACTCGTAGGCCACACTTAACCCTTCACACTTGTACCCCTTCTTACTCTTGCGACGGCCGCCACCTGATGTTCACCTGTGTAGTAAAAACAGCCCCCAAAGGGGGTCAGCACGAATGCTGGTACGATCCTCTCATGGCCCCCAAGCTAACGTGGCTACGACGACTAATTGTCGATAGCATGGAGGTTGATTAGATGCACAACATAATAGTAAGTGCAGTAAACAACAAACCAACAATGAACAATCAAAGTTCACACACAATGAACGACTTAAATGCGTTCCCTTAATTAGAGAGTTATTTATTTAACTCCTTAAGTAATGTTCCATCTTAACCTTAGTCCATCCTTATCTCACCTCAATCTTAGTCTTAACTTAATCTTAGAAACAACCATCCCTTAATAAGGAGTGGATGTAGCTTATCTTAATCTTAATAATACAAACCATCCTTTAAAGAGGAATGGTTGCAACTCATCTTAACCTTACCTTAATCTTAATCTCAACTTAATCCAGAATACAACCGTTCCTGGAAGGGAATGGTTGTAGCTTAATTCGAACCTGGGATTTAGGTGATCCCACCGTACCATCTTAATGCCACCTACTCTGGACGGGAGTCCAGTGTAGCTGAGCCGGCAACCGGCCCTGGGCAACAAGTCCGAAGACAAGTCCTTAAGCG
Source organism: Limonium bicolor (assembly GCA_023374045.1). Lineage (NCBI taxonomy): Eukaryota > Viridiplantae > Streptophyta > Magnoliopsida > Caryophyllales > Plumbaginaceae > Limonium > Limonium bicolor. The sequence continues at coordinate 306,471,675 of CM041777.1, read as the reverse complement.
GAGGGCGGATCTGATTCAGATACCGTCCCCCTTTTTCCTTAGCATGCATGACCGGAGATCGGTCCCCGGGTTTCCTCACTCAAGTTCCAGTTAGTAATAGTCTCAAGACCATGTTTGTTGGTTAACCTCTTTCAGTTATATCAACCCATATTAGGGAGCATTCCTTAGTCTCACTCAATTCCTTACTAAACGTTGGTTAGTAAGTTCCCACGATATGTTGTGTTAGTTTTCAAACATCACACAACAATACAATAATCATAATATTCCAGTTGCATGCTTTATCTTGTTTAGTGAGCACACAAAACAAATAGCACACAAGCCGAGGGACACCACGTTAGCAAGCAGGTCACAAGAAGAACTGTACCGTTCACCGTTGGTCGTTCGGTTGCTTACTCTCTTCCGGAGTCCAAATTCCCAAGTCCTAAAACATTCATTCAGTTTTAGGTTGTTAATCACTTAACTTAATCCAACTTACTTACTTACTTAACTTACTTAACCCTTAATGATTCCCACCTAACACCTCTTAAGTCTTACAACTTAATCTTACAACTTAACCTAAAACTTTTAAGTTTATACTTAACTTAATCCCTTAAGTTCTTAGGGTCCTAATCATTACCACCCTACCAAAGGTACACCTTATTACCTATTACCATCCTTAGAATTCAACATTTTCTTTTTTTTTTTAGGCTCGACCGAACTTCCGACCGACCTTACCTAAGGTCGGTCCATTCCAGAACATATTACCGCTTGAAAACTCTACCCCGACAGACCTTGCAAGTTCGGTCCCAAGGTCGGTCCATTCCCGAGAGTTTCCCCGTGGGATATTTAAGCCCGACCGAACTTGCCAAGTTCGGTCCCATGTTCGGTCGATTCCAGAGACTCAATTCCTTCACAAATTACAAGCCCGACCGAACTTGTAAGTCCGGTCCCCAAGTTCGGTCGGTTCCTGAAACCCCCTTCCGGTAGTGTATACTGAGCTCGTCCGACCTTGCAGGTCCGGTCCCAAGGTCGGTCGGCTCCAGAACCTTGTTTCTAAATTCCCATTTGACTCCAAACTTCTTCACAAGTTCTCCCATGTGTCCTAATACCATTTAGGCACTTAAACTCACCTTAGAACTTCCACCAAACTCTCCAAAACAACTTCCAAAGATCTTGTCAAACATTTACTAAATTCTTACAAACACTCCTAACATTTGTCATTTAATTCCTTACATTTCCAACATGTACATTTTGTCTAAAACTTTAACTATCCCAAGTGTTTCTTTTCAACCCATATAACTCCTCCTTAACATCATTGCACTCCATCTTGCTAGTTAAACCTTCCAAGGTCATCTTGCATGTCCATGCACAATTTCTCTTCTTTTCATTTGTTACTCATCACTCTTAAACTCTTGAGCTTACCCATGCATTTCTTTTCATCACCTTATCACCTTGACCTTGTTCTTCATTTACCTTACCCATGCAACACCCTCCTTAGACTTTTCCACTTCTTTACTGCAACTTACTCACCATTCTCATGATCATAAACCTTTATACATTTCTAGTCGTTTTCCTTGACGGCTTACAGCATTCTCCTATGATTTTCACATCACCCAAGTCCTCACATTACAGTTTAACTAAACCATACTAGCATCGCCACCTCTTACACAAACTTCCCGAAACTCTCATTGTTATACTCTTAGTTTATACCTAAATCACCTTAAGCATTATACACCTTCTTCTTCAAATTCATGCACAAGTCTCACCATTCCTCTTACCATGACTTTGGTATGTTCAATACGCCCATCTAAACTCTAATTTCCTCATAGACCATTCTAGGTCATTCTAAACCTCAAGAACTCCTTAGTTATCTCATTTTCACTCAAATTCCTTTTTATGATCCCTAACGAACCCTAGGGCATATTAACTCACCACTACCTCTTAAACACTTTGTTTTCTACTGAAACTTTGCCATAGCTTCTCTAGTATCTTATCATGCTCAAACACATTGTTTTCCCCATTCAATCATCTCACTCATATCAAATTCTTTCCCATCATATCTTCTCACCCAAACCAACTCAATCACATGATCAAATCCATCATATTGCAATAATCTTAAATTGCATAGCACTAAGGCTCTTAAATGACATGGCTCTTAGGCCCTTAAATAACTTTAAACTTAAACACTGAATTTCCCACATATAGAAGCCTTCAACCTGCAAATACTCATAAATCTCATAGTAGTTATAATGATCTTAAAATCCATCTTAAACTTATATTACTAACTCATTCCCATTGGCTCCTTAGTCACAAGTTCATAGCTTGTTAAACTCTTTTCTTAGGTTATACAACCCAATACACAATGTAAGCTCTAAGCCACATTGGTATCCATCTAAACTCATCCCTTAAAACTTAAACCACCATTAGGTAAGCGTTTTACCTTGTTTTCTCAAGCTTATGTTATCTTCCTCCTTAGACCTTCTTCTTGAATGAATATCGGCCACCACTTAAACTTCCTTTGCCAATGTTCTAATCAATATTCAATGACTCTCATGAGTACTAAACAATACACTAACCTCAAGGAATGAAAACCTTGGTTAAAATGTGTTCTAAGGTATAAAAGTGGATGATTACCTTTGAAGTCTCAAGGTAGACTTGGGCATTGAATGAATTAGGACCTCCACTAGTCCTTGGTGAATAAATCAAGCTAGAACAAGGCATAAAAACAAGGCCCCATGAGTAGCAATTTTCGGCCATGTGGAAGGAATGATGGAAACATGGTTTTTCTAACATTTTCTTTACCTTAAGAGAATGGAGAAGCTAATGAGCTCTTCAAACTTGATTTTCCTCCATCAATGGAGTTTTCTCATGGCACCAAACTTGAGCTTTGAAAGATTTGAAAAGATAGAAAGATAGGTCTTGGCCTAACTAAGAGAAATCTATACTTAGTTTTTGATTTGGAGCAAGGATGAACACTTGGTGAGCAATTGAAGGTGGAGCACCCATGGATGGAGCTCTCTCTGTTTGGAGCAAGAGAAGAGAAGAAGAAATCGTGGAAGGAAGGAGAAATGAGAGAGAGAAGAAGAAAGGTAGCCTTAATGAAGATTTTTGCTTTTTAAAGCAAATAGTAACTTCTTACTTTATCCTCTTCTTATAACATTATTTGACTACTCATGGTGACTCATCCTCCCTTAGAAAACCGGCCCCCATTAATTAAGGCAAGTCATGGTCTTGTTTGACCAACTAATTAGACTTAAGTGATTAAAGACTAAACTAGTCACTATTTGGCCTATTCACTAATTAGTGCACATATTCGTGAAATTTTTGATTTCCCATTGATTTAGACTTCCTAATGTGATACTAATTAGTACAGATGTTGATTAAAGAGTAATGATGGACATTTATCCACTAAAAACTCAATTCTAAGACAATTTCTCAAAAATGTGCTTTAAGACTTCTTAAAGCACATTTTGTGTTTTAACTTGTTTTCAAGATTGGTTTTCTTTGATAATTGATTTAAAATGTCCATTAGCATATTAATAAGGTCTTATAATGGTATTTGGGTGCTAATCAAAGTCACTCCAAGCTTAGAGCACGTTTTTGCCCAAATTGCCCTTAAGGCACTTTCTGTTTTCCTTGGTTTAAATTGTCTACCAATCTTTCTAAGGTATATTCTAGCCTTACTACATCTAATTGATGTTTACTTAGCATACTTAGGTTTGGGGTATTTCAATCTACCCCCCCTTAAAAGAACTTTGTCCCCAAAGTTTCCCATGCACCTTATCTTATTATGATACATATCTTACCTCATTCCTCAGATCATATAGATCATACTTCTGTATACTTATCTCATTGGATCATTAGATCCGCCATATTCTTATACTTAAATATCACACAACATGCTTAAGCATGTATAGCACTCAAAATTCTCCTTGTTTCTTTTGATGATTAAAACATTCACATAATTTCCAACGTATTCTCCCATGTCACTGGTCCGTAGACAATGGCTCATTCGTCCTCGTCACCATGGGGCAGAATACAAAACACTCTGCTCTCCCCATGTCACTGGTCCGAAGACAAAGGCTCGTGAGTCCTCGACTTCATGGGCGAGACACAGTAAAAAGGTAATCCTTTTTACGAGGTCATGTGAGGAATAATTCCTCTAATTAAAAATACAATCAGCTCCATTTCATTTTATCCTAAGGCCTCTATCCATAGTGTGATTTAATTGTGACCACTGGTAGGGAGTTTCAGGAATCATCCAACCCTGATGTGATCAGCATCAGTATAGGACTATCCTTCCACCCCAATTTGTGTTCGGTTTCACTTGATCCCTAGAAAATCAATTTCCACCTCCCACGTCATTTTCAAACATCCAAATAATTCACTCATGTCCAATTTTCTATCTTTTTAGTTCTTCTAATCATAATCAATACATCTCCAAAGTGTGGACTCAATCCATCAAACATTCCCAATTCATCTCTTAGTAATTACCTCAAGACTTAAATTCCTACTAATTCTATATCAGTCTCATACCAACTTCCACTGTCTCATACCACATAGCATTACTATTCCTAACTCATAATCATATCAAATTGTACCTCATAATGTTATCTTATTCTTATCTCCCACATAGTCTCATACGACTCATACCTCATATATTCTTATTTCTTAAGTCTCCTTAATCCTCTTAATTTCTAACTTGTACTCACACCGGAGTTAACAAGATAGGTACTTAATATGTGTGGTATTCACATCTTCTGTGTGCAATAACCATGATTTATCTCAAAATGTTTATGTAAAACATATTCTCAATTATTTTGTGCTATGCACACCGTAGTTTATGTACTCAGTACACAAACTACGCTAAGCGGTTTTCGCTCTACCCCCCTTAAAATGGATTACGCCCACGTATCAGCGTTACATCATCTTTGGACATAAGTTCAAGATGTCTAATTCTCACCAAGCATTCTAGCTTCCACGTCATCTATCTTACTTATAATTCGATCAGAAATGACTTAGTCTCTGTATCGAGGATTCTTAACGGTACTTATACCATTTCCTTAACTTAGTTTGGTCTAATCTCAAAGGTAGTGGTCTGCTAGCTTCCGCTGCGCGGACTCTGATAATCTTAGGCTAATTGTCTCGCTTACTTTACAGTATTGTATATCCTTTCTGCCCCTTACAGTTTAGGAATATTGGTCTCTCATGGACACGTGTATCTTTATATATACAGGCCTTAATGAGTTGTAACTCGTCTATCCATTCTCCTTGAAGACTTATGCTACTCTTAGTATTTTCGCGAAGTCTAAATTGTTCCCCTCAACTGACCTTTGGTCTGAGGATGATTCTTATATGAAACTACGTTTATGCTATTGCGCTTTACAGTTTAATCTCTTACATCATAAGATATGTCCAATGTCTGTACTTAACAATCCGTGCTCTTCGCACTTCATAGTCCTTAATTACTTGTTCTCTGGTTCCTCTGTGTTGCTGGGTCAACTGAATTCTTCTCTTCGACTGTTTGTGGTAGTAGCTGCTCTTGTCTGATCTTGCGTCGTTGTCGGTGGTACGGAGTCGACTACTTCCCGTGTTCCTTACACCACTCGTCCACATGCATGGGGTACCTTACTGGTACATTACTACTTACCCAAATAACTCATAAATGAGCGTGTCAGGCCTGCAAGCCCCTGTGGGGTGCAGTTGTCCCATGTCTCGTTTTAGTAAACTCATAGTGTCCGTCACACGTTTAGCTATTGCTAATTATGAAGTATTCTGTTGTCGATCTCCTCTTCATCGTTCCATAATAACATTTATTGTTCTTCTTGAAGTTAATCAAGGGAAATCCATTATTGTGTTCTTGGTATTGTATGCTCTAGCTCTTCTGTATCACGTACTGATTCGGTCTCTTAATAATTGAGGTCTCTTTCCGTAGAGCCTCTTATCTTGTTTCTCATATTTATGCTACTGGAATGCACTTCCAGTTCCTTAAGGAATGGGTAGTGTGCTTCCTGCGAAATCTTACCTAACCAGGTCCAGACTACTGGCATCAATGCTCAGTTCGTCTACCATCTTATTTTCTTACTTATATTGGTCTTAACTCATAAATCTCATTGCCTCTGTGTCAATATTTGACGGCTCATACCTAACGGTCGCTTTACCGCGCACCACGACTTAATTCCCCTTATATAACTATTGTACTCACGACCACTACTACCGTGGTAGTTGGCCCTTACCATGTTGCCCATTGATGGTGCAACCTCTTACTCATTTATTCTAATGTCTTACCTTATACTCAATCCCTTCTTGGTGTAAACACACTGGGAGTTCTCTCATTTGGTGTATGGCGGTTGTCATACCGTGCTGTAAAATAGTTAACTCTTAATATGAAGATGTTCTGCTCCAATCTCAGATTCGTAAGTAGGCTAATTTCTCTCGCTTTCTTTCATCCTTAGTGATGTTATCTACCATGTAATTTAACTGGTTACTGAAGAAGTCATCCACTGAATCACAAGCTCTTCTGAGCATTGGTCACTTGACGTGTCATAATGTGCAATCTCAATGTTTATCTCTGACCATTACTAATTCTTACATCCTGGGTGTTGGATATGGGGTCTATCTGTGCAACCTTCCTTATTACTCAAGTGTATCTGATATGTTCTAAAGTAATCTCAATTTTACAGTTTCCATTCTCTAGCAAAAGCGTATTGCATCTCTAATAAGTGAAAGCCTTTTTGAGGGGTTCATTCCCACTCATGGCCTCAGCATTATTTCAATATTCTCATTGGTGCTTTTTCCCTGGCAATATTTTCCACAATTTAAGTTATGGGTTTGGTAACCGTTCCTATCTACGAATTGTAGTTCCTTCGTGGCTTAAACAAGCTCTCTTATAACTTACTGGCCTCGGGCTCTGATGTGGTTAACATCCTTGGCTCGTAGGCTCTTAATGCTTAATGTCTCAGCTCATTATTTGCACTCTTATTTATCTGTAGGTCATCCTTATAGGTTCTGGTCCTTTGAACACTATCCACAGTTAGGTTACATATTAAATGTAGTGTCAGGTTTCATGGTAAGTTGCTGCATCCTGCTTCCTGCTATGGAAGTCTATTCAGGAGATCTGAGGTTACTTAGTGTCCTCGAATATACCGTCGTTTTACTAGACTTACGTCTGTTAACAATCAAGGTTAGGTTCGTCTTAGGCGTTTGCCTTATGGTGTCCAAGTTGGATATCATCCTGTCGTCTTATACTTCCATCTCAATGCTTCGTTCAACTTCCGTTGACTGCGCCACCCGTTGATGATCAATCATACTTGGGTATTAATGAGTTAGACAAACAGTATTAACTGTCATTCATCAGTTTGCTCGGCTCGACTATGCCCGCTCTGTGGGGGTAGTCCTCCGGGCTTTCCTTTTCCAGGGTTGTACGTCTTTAATCCTCAGCAGGTTATAGCTTACGTTTATTCTCTTTTACCCTTGTCTCTTGGGTTTTCCAACATCTTCATTGAAGAATGCTTATTATTGGTATTCTTAATGGTCCCTTTGGGAGTCTTATCCCGTTTTCGTTGGAAGACGTTGCGTCGACCGTCTCAATCGTATCTTATAATACATCCTTTGTATATTATTGCTTATACAGTGTTTTGCTCGCATTACCGAGCGATCTCTTAGGTTTTTCCCCTTAGAGTTCGGGATTGGTGTTCTTACCGTACTGTCGGTTGTCGTTGTAGGAGGTTATACCGTTGCTAATATTTATATGGTTTAATATTTTGTCCAAGTTCCGCTCCCGGATGACTGGTGTGTTACCTCATCTCATCATGGTCAAGCCGTCGGGCCTTTCCAAGGTCTTATTTTTCTGTTCTTATGGATTTACAATCCGGTATTAATATGTGCTACAACTGTAGCGTTCTCCTATTTTTCCATGATGGCTTTCCGCGTAGCTTAACCGTGGTAGCACTTGCTATGGCAAGTGCGCCATGCAGGATGGGCTATTGGTGCAAGTACATTGGTAGCGATACTTCCTTCTAATTTCCATGTAATTGGTAGTCCTCGGGACTCCTTCGATAATCTCTTATTTTGGATAACCGACCATCCGGCAGTTTCCTTGTTGTTTGACAGTACTGTCATTTATCAGGGCGTTCCTCTTTCTGAGGGAATCCCTTAATATTTTCTTATGTCTTAGTCCTCGCTCCTGTCTCCACACATTTTGTTGTGGTTACTCAGTAATGATTCTCCTTTAGGCACTACATCGTAGTCCTATTTCGGTATACAATTTATATGTGTTTCCACCGTTGTCCGCGTTATGTCGGGCAGGTTTGTAACCTTTTTCATTGTATGGGGTTTGGAGTTCCCGGTTCTTAACTGGACCTTCCAGTAATCTCAATCCTCATGCTTTGTATTATCCTACTGTTATGCTCCTTCGGACCACTGTCCGGTACTCATGTCACTTCCCTCTCTTTCTATTGCACCGTAGTGCTTTCCTTATCATTGGTATTGCGGGTTATTTCGACTGCGTAGCATGTCGACCCATGTTGCCGGTAATTACCGTTCCCTTACTGATAGAATTCCATAGGTAGCGCCTGTTTTCTCTGTTGCGCTCCATTAAGAACCTCCAAGTTCTCCGTAACTGTTGTACAACAAGTTGTTTCTTGTATTGCTTACTGTTAACTAACTGCCAGATCGGGTTTCCCCGAGTAAGAGAAGGCTTCTTCTCTCTGGCGTTTGTTCCACATATTCAGGGTTAGGGATGTGGAGGGCAGGCCTAGGTACTATGGATATCCGGTAGACACCGGGAAGTCCGACTAACGCACCTCTCACTCTACCTCTTAACCCTTAACCCATAACTCAAACTCAACCTCAGTATTCACCTAAGTTCGGTATTTCTTGTCTTCAGAGCGTAACTACGCTCTGATACCATTTTGTAACACCCCAACTCAATCCAAATGTGGTCTCGCAACTTAACAGCATATATATATACATGTCACAGCGGAATTCTTTACACTCCAGGACCTTGCCACGGTCTGACTACAGAATATACCGAACATTAGTACAACAACCTTAACCAAATACATTTCTTCTTACAATCCCCTTATATCCTATACATCTTACTAACTCGATTGCCATACGAGTGTACATGCACAACTCGTAGGCCACACTTAATCCTTCACACTTGTATCCCTTCTTACTTTCGCGGCCGCCCTGATGTCACCTGTGTAGTAAAAACAGCCCCCAAAGGGGGTCAGCACGAATGCTGGTACGATCCTCTCATGGCCCCCAAGCTAACGTGGCTACGACGACTAATTGTCGATAGCATGGAGGTTGATTAGATGCAACATAATAGTAAGTGCAGTAAACAACAAACCAACAATGAACAATCAAAGTTCACACACAATGAACGACTTAAATGCGTTCCCTTAATTAGAGAGTTATTTATTTAACTCCTTAAGTAATGTTCCATCTTAACCTTAGTCCATCCTTATCTCACCTCAATCTTAGTCTTAACTTAATCTTAGAAACAACCATCCTTTAATAAGGAGTGGATGTAGCTTATCTTAATCTTAATAATACAAACCATCCTTTAAAGAGGAATGGTTGCAACTCATCTTAACCTTACCTTAATCTTAATCTCAACTTAATCTCAGAATACAAACCGTTCCTGGAAGGGAATGGTTGTAGCTTAATTCGAACCTGGGATTTAGGTGATCCCACCGCACCATCTTAATGCCACCTACTCTGGACGGGAGTCCAGCGTAGCTGAGCCGGCAACCGGCCCTAGGCTACAAGTCCGAAGACAAGTCCTTAAGCGGAGGGCGGATCTGATTCAGATACCGTCCCCCTTTTTCCTTAGCATGCATGACCGGAGATCGGTCCCGGGTTTCCTCACTCAAGTTCCAGTTAGTAATAGTCTCAAGACCATGTTTGTTGGTTAACCTCTTTCGGTTTATATCAACCCATATTAGGGAGCATTCCTTAGTCTCACTCAATTCCTTACTAAACGTTGGTTAGTAAGTTCCCACGATATGTTGTGTTAGTTTTCAAACATCACACAACAATACAATAATCATAATATTCCGGTTGCATGCTTTATCTTGTTTAGTGAGCACACAAAACAAATAGCACACAAGCCGAGGGACACCTCGTTAGCAAGCAGGTCACAAGAAGAACTGTACCGTTCACCGTTGGTCGTTCGGTTGCTTACTCTCTTCCGGAGTCCAAATTCCCAAGTCCTAAAACATTCATTCAGTTTTAGGTTGTTAATCACTTAACTTAATCCAACTTACTTAACTTACTTAACCCTTAATGATTCCCACCTAACACCTCTTAAGTCTTACAACTTAATCTTACAACTTAACCTTAAACTTTTAAGTTTATACTTAATAACTTAATCCCTTAAGTTCTTAGGGTCCTAATCATTACCACCCTACCAAAGGTACACCTTATTACCTATTACCATCTTAGAATTCAAAATTTTTTTTTTTTAGGCTCGACCGAACTTCCGACCGACCTTACCTAAGGTCGGTCCATTCCAGAACATATTACCGCTTGAAAATTCTACCCCGACCGACCTTGCAAGTCCGGTCCAAGGTCGGTCCATTCCCGAGAGTTTCCCCGTGGGATATTTAAGCCCGACCGAACTTGCCAAGTTCGGTCCCATGTTCGGTCGATTCCAGAGACTCAATTCCTTCACAAATTACAAGCCCGACCGAACTTGTAAGTCCGGTCCCCAAGTTCGGTCGGTTCCTGAAACTTCCGGTAGTGTAAACTGAGCTCGACCGACCTTGCAGGTCCGGTCCCAAGGTCGGTCGGCTCCAGAACCTTGTTTCTAAATTCCCATTTGACTCCAAACTTCTCCACAAGTTCCATGTGTCCTAATACCATTTAGGCACTTAAACTCACCTTAGAACTTCCACCAAACTCTCCAAAACAACTTCCAAAGATCTTCTAAACATTTACTAAATTCTTACAAACACTCCTAACATTTGTCATATAATTCCTTACATTTCCAACATGTACATTTTGTCTAAAACTTTAACTATCCCAAGTGTTTCTTTTCAACCCATATAACTCCTCCTTAACATCATTGCACTCCATCTTGCTAGTTAAACCTTCCAAGGTCATCTTGCATGTCCATGCACAATTTCTCTTCTTTTCATTTGTTACTCATCACTCTTAAACTCTTGAGCTTACCCATGCATTTCTTTTCATTACCTTATCACCTTGACCTTGTTCTTCATTTACCTTACCCATGCAACACCCTCCTTAGACTTTTCCACTTCTTTACTGCAACTTACTCACCATTCTCATGATCATAAACCTTTATACATTTCTAGTCATTTTCCTTGACGGCTTACAACATTCTCCTATGATTTTCACTTTCATCACCCAAGTCCCCACATTACCATTTAACTAAACCATACTAGCATCGCCACCTCTTACACAAACTTCCCGAAACTCTCATTGTTATACTCTTAGTTTATACCTAAATCACCTTAAGCATTATACACCTTCTTCTTCAACTTCATGCACAAGTCTCACCATTCCTCTTACCATGACTTTGGTGTGTTCAATACGCCCATCTAAACTCTAATTTCCTCATAGACCATTCTAGGTCATTCTAAACCTCAAGAACTCCTTAGTTAACTCATTTTCACTCAAATTCCTTTTTATGATCCCTAATGAACCCTAGGGCATATTAACTCACCACTACCTCTTAAACACTTTGTTTTCTACTCAAACATCGCCATAGCTTCTCTAGTATCTTATCATGCTCAAACACATTGTTTTCCCCATTCAATCATCTCACTCATATCAAATTCTTTCCCATCATATCTTCTCACCCAAACCAACTCAATCACATCAAACCCATCATATTGCAATAATCTTAAATTGCATAGCACTAAGGCTCTTAAATGACATGGCTCTTAGGCCCTTAAATAACTTAAACTTAAACACTGAATTTCCCACATATAGAAGCCTTCAACCTGCAAATACACTCATAAATCTCATAGTAGTTATAATGATCTTAAAATCCATCTTAAACTTATATTACTAACTCATTCCCATTGGCTCCTTAGTCACAAGTTCATAAGCTTGTTTAAACTCTTTTTCTTAGGTTATACAACCCAATACACAATGTAAGCTCTAAGCCACATTGGTATCCACCTAAACTCATCCCTTAAAACTTAAACCACCATTAGGTAAGCATTTTACCTTGTTTTCTCAAGCTTATGTTATCTTCCTCCTTAGACCTTCTTCTTGAATGAATATCGGCCACCACTTAAACTTCATTTGCCAATGTTCTAATCAATATTCAATGACTCTCATGAGTACTAAACAATACACTAACCTCAAGGAATGAAAACCTAGGTTAAAATGTGTTCTAAGGTATAAAAGTGGATGATTACCTTTGAAGTCTCAAGATAGACTTGGGCATTGAATGAATTAGGACCTCCACTAGTCCTTGGTGAATAAATCAAGCTAGAACAAGGCATAAAAACAAGGCCCCATGAGTAGCAATTTTCGGCCATGTGGAAGGAATGATGGAAACATGGTTTTTCTTACATTTCTTTACCTTAAGAGATGGAGAAGCTAATGAGCTCTTCAAACTTGATTTTCCTCCATCAATGGAGTTTTCTCATGGCACCAAACTTGAGCTTTGAAAGATTTGAAAAGATAGAAAGATAGGTCTTGGCTTAACTAAGAGAAATCTATACTTAGTTTTTGATATGGAGCAAGGATGAACACTTGGTGAGCAATTGAAGGTGGAGCACCCATGGATGGAGCTCTCAGGTTTGGAGCAAGAGAAGAGAAGAAGAAATCATGGAAGGAAGGAGAAATGAAGAGAGAGAGAGAGAAGAAGAATGGTAGCTTTAATGAAGATATTTTGCTTTTTAAAGCAAATAGTAACTTCTTACTTTATCCTCTTCTTTATAACATTATTTGACTACTCATGGTGACTCATCCTCCCTTAGAAAACTGCCCCCCTATTATTTAAGGCAAGTCATGGTCTTGTTTGACCAACTAATTAGACATAAGTGATTAAAGACTAAACTAGTCACTATTTGGCACTATTCACTAATTAGTGCACATATTTGTGAAATTTTTGATTTCCCATTGATTTAGACTTCCTAATGTGATACTAATTAGTACAAATGTTGATTAAAGAGTAATGATGGACATTTAGCCACTCAAAACTCAATTCTAAGACAATTTCTCAAAAATGTGCTTTAAGACTTCTTAAAGCACATTTTGTGTTTTAACTTGTTTTCAAGCTTGGTTTTCTTTGCTAATTGATTTAAAATGTCCATTAGCATATTACTAAGGTCTTATAATGGTATTTGGGTGCTAATCAAAGTCACTCCAAGCTTAGAGCACGTTTTTGCCCAAATTGCCCTTAAGGCACTTTCTTGTGTTTTCCTTGGTTTAAATTGTCTACCAATCTTTCTAAGGCATATTATAGCCTTACTACATCTTAATTTGATGTTTACTTAGCATACTTAGGTTTGGGGTATTTCATGGTTAATTTCCATAAGCGGTTGTTGTCTTCAAACCCTCGCCCTCTTCGATTGGTGTTTATTCTTCTCCAGTTGGTTGCGATTTGCTCTTGGTCCTCTCCGAACCAGTCAAAATATTGTCATCTTTGGCATCCCTCTTGTTCAGATTCGAACTGGCAATTCAAGAAGAGAATGACGGAGGTCAAGAGCCCTTGCTGGCGGCGCCGAATATAATGGGGAGAAGCACGGAGTTATCTTCCTTGTTCAAGGCAGAAATCCATTCGCCAGGCTAGGGTTCTCGATTCAGAAGAAGGATGAAGGAGAAGAGAGTATGGAGGAGGGAGGTGCGGCGTATGTTCCTTCGCCAGTTAGGGTTGCGCCCCAGATGAAAGAAATAGAGAGAGTTTAGGGTTGCTAATTTTTTTACTGGAATGAAGTTATTAGATGGGCTGCTCCACTGTGAGTTGGCTAATGTTGGAAATTGAAAGTGTTAGGCTGGATACAGAATCGGGGCAATGAAGACTGGGCCGGCCCAGTCTTGGCTGGTCGGCCCATATATTTTTTTGCAATGTTTCATTGAATGTGTCGTTTCTTACTCGTTTTAGACCCATTTTTCATGCCGTTTGTGACACGTTTTTGTTTAACGAGACGGACCCCCTTTTATGTCCTCAAATTCATAAGTTCAAACAATAATTATATGTTATTTATAAATTTGATTAATTAGCATTAATTTTTAAATGGTTTGTGTTTCACCTTTTAGGCGAAAACGTGACATCTTTTACTTTGATTGTTTTACCAATTCCCAATATCTTTAAAATTTACCCAAATGATATTATAAGGTATCTAAGACTCGTTTTCACTTTAAACTTCATGACATGTTTTTCGAGGTAAAACGATTAATTTTATTTTCATTTATATTCTTTTTCCTAAACCTCCTTAACGTCATTTTAGGTTTTGTTATGTTTCCTAACGACTTTTAGGATTTAATTAAATATTATATTATTCTCTAGTACTTATCTAAGGGTATTTTAATTCCTTAATCTCTTATTAATAACTTATATTTAATTAATTCATGATTAATTAAAGTAACTAAGGTTTGGGATATTTCAATCTACCCCCCTTAAAAGAACTTTGTCCCCAAAGTTTCCATTCATCTAATCTCATTAGAATACACGGTTTCCCTCTTGCCATAGATCACATAGATCATGTTTATATATATAATCTTACAAACTCATTAGGTTTGTCATATACTTATACTCAAGTATCACACAACATGCTTAAGCATGTATAGCACTCAAAATTCCCTTTGTTCCTTTCGATGATTAAAACAATCACATAATTTTCATCGTATTCTCCCATGTCATAGGTCCGTAGACAAAGGCTCATTCGTCCTCGCCTTCATGGGCTAGAATACAAAACAACTCTGTTCTCCCCATGTCACCGGTCCGAAGACAAAGGCTCATGCGTCCTCGACTTCATGGGTGAGACTCAGTAAAAAGGAGATCTTTTTACGAGGTCATGTGAGGAATAATTCCTCTAATTGAAAATACAATCAACTCCAATTTCGTTTTATCCTAAAGCCTCTATCCTTAGCGTGATTTAACTGTGACCACTGGTAGGGAGTTTCAGGAATCATCCAACCCTGATGTGATCAGCATCAGTGTTGAACCATCCTTCCACCCTAATTTGTGTTCGGTTTCCCTTGATCCCTAGAAAATCAAGTTCACCTCCCACGCCATTTCAAACATCAAATAATTCATCATTTCAAATTTTCTATCTTCTTAGTTCTTTCTAATCATAATCAATACATCTCCAAGGTGTGGGCTCAGCCCATCAAACATTCCCAGTTCATCTCTTAGTACTTATCTCAGGACTCTCATTCCTACTAAATTCTATATCAGTCTCATAACAATTCTCACCATCTTATACCTCATAGCATTACTATTTCCTAACTCATACTCATATCGAGTAATATCTCATAGTGTTATCTTATTCTTATCTCACACATAGATTCATATCAACTCATATCTCATATATTCCTTAAGTCTCCTTAATCTTCTTCACTAATTCTCTTAACTTGTACTCACACCGGAGTTAACAAGATAGGTACTTAATATGTATGGTATTCGCATCTTCTGGGCACAAAACCATAATTAATCTCAAAATGTTTATGTAAAACAAATTCTCAAGTTATTTTGTGCTATGCACACCGTAGTTTACGTACTAAGTACATAAACATACACTAAGCGGTTTTTCGCTCTACCCCCCTTAAAATGGATTACGCCCACATAATCAACATTATATAATCCTTGAACATAGGTTCAAGATGTCTAATTCTCACCAAGCATTCTAGATTCATTGTCATCTATCTCGCTTATAATTCGATCAGAGGGTCATAACTCTGTTAATGGCTTAGTCTCTGTATCGAGGATTCTTAACGGTACTTACACATTTTTCTTAACTTAGTTTGGTCTATTCTCAAAGGTACTGATCTGCTAGCTTCTGCTGCGCAACTCTGATAACCTTAGGCTTAGTTTGCCTTTCTTATCCTTTTATAGTATTGTATATCCTTCTGCATGCTTATGATCTAGAACTAAAGGTCCCTCAAAGGACACATGTTATCTTTACATATACACGGCCTTAATGAGTTGTAACTCATCTATCCAGTCTCCCTGAAAATCTGATGTTCGTACTCTTAAGTGTCTAAATCGTTCTTTCCAACAGACCTTTGGTCTGAGGATGATTCTTAATCTGAAGCTACTGTTTAGTGCTTATTGCGCTTTACAGTTTAATCTCTAATGTCTTAAGACATGTCCAATGTCTGTACTTAACAATCCGTGCTCTTCGCACTTCATAGTTCTTAATTATTTTCTATCTGAAATGGGTTTTCTGATTCCTTTGTGTCGTTGATTCAACTAAGTTCCTTTTCTTCAATTGTTTGGTGGTAGTAACTGCTCTTGTTTGATCTTGCATCGTTGACCGTGGTACGGAGTCGACTGCTTCCCGTGTTCCTTACACCACTCGTCTACATGCTTGGGGTACCTTACTGGTACATTACTACTTACCCGACTAGCTCATAAATGAGCCTGTCAGGCCTGCAAGCCCTTGTGGGGTGCAGTCGTCCCACATCTCGTTTTAGTAAACTAGTATTGTTCGTCACACGTTTAGATATTGCTAACTATGAAGTATTCTGTTGTCGATCTCCTCTTTCATCGTTCCATAATAACACTTATTGTTCTTCTTAAACTTAATCAAGGAAAATCCATTTACTGTGTTCTTGGGTATGATATGTTCTAGCTCCTTCATATATCCCGTACTGACTCGATCTCTTAGTAACTGAGGTCTCTTTCCATAGAGCCTCTTATCTTGTTTCTCATATTGGTATACTAGGAACGCGCTTCCGGTTCCTTGAGGAATGGAAAGTGTGCTTCCTGTGAAATCTTACATCACATGGTCTAGACTACAGGCGTTAACGCACAGTTTGTCAACCATCTCGTTTCATCACTTATATTGGTTTCAGCTTATAATTCTTATTACCTTAGCGTCAATATTTGACGGTTTATATTTACTGGTCACTTTGCTGTGCATCATGACTTCATTCATTTATACAAATACTGTCCTATGGCTTTTGCTACCATGGTAGCTAGCCTTTATTTTGTTACTCATTGGTGGTGCAACTCCTCAATCATTTCTCTAACATCTCGTCTTATATTCTATCCCTCATGGTGTAACCACACTGGGAGTTCTCCAAGTTTGGGTGTATGGCGGTTTTGTACCATGCCATAAGATCGTTATCTCTTAATGCGAGGAGGTTTTGCTTCCATTTCGGGTTCACAAGTAAGTTAGTCTCTCTCACATTCTTCCATCCTTTATGATGTTATTTACCGTGTAATTCAACCGGTTACTGAAGAAGTCATCCGTTTAATCACAAGCTCTTCTGAGCATTGGTCACTTGACGCGCCATACAGTGCACTTACAATGTTTATCTCTGATGATTACTGGTTTTCAATCTTGACCTTTGGATATAAGGTCTGTCTACGCAGCCTTCCTTATTACTTACGTGTAACTGGTACGTTCCAAGGAAATCTTAAGGTTTACAGTTTTGATTCTCTAACGAAAGTGTATTACATCTCTAATAAGTGAAAGCCCTTCTGATGGGTTTATTCCCACTCATGGCCTCACAACAAGGAGAGGTGTCCCCACCCTAAAAGGCATGGTTCGTTCTCCGCCCCTGTCAATCATATTATCTCTCTATTCTCACTGGTGCCCATTCTGGCAATTCCTCCACAATTAAATTATAGGTCATTCTATCTCATAAGTACACCTTAGTTCACTCATTTTTTTTACTCAATTATCCTTTAATAATTCCTAGTAAGTCCTAGGTCATAGTAACTCACTTAACACCTAATACACTTGGTTTCTACACAAATTTCGCCATGACTTCTCTACTATATTATCATGCCCAAATGCATAGATTTTCTCCTCAAATCAACCCAAGTTAACCACGTCCTTAGTGGACATTCACAACACACCAATTACACTCCAACTACTTCAATTCACAATACAATTGCATAAACCTTAAATTGCTTGGCACTTAGGCCCTTAAATTACATAATTTAAACACTGAATTTCACATAGTCACCTGCACACAACAATAGTCCCATGGCTCTTAGGCCCTTAAATTACATAATCTAAACACTGAATTTCACATAGCCACCTGCACACAACAATAGTCCCATGACAATACATAAGAGCTCCTATAATTCATTGGTGATTGTTTTACTAACTCATTTGTCATTAGCTCCTTAGTGTTTAATTTTCTCTTGAGTGAGAGCCGATGGTCGGTTCACTGTTTGTACTCTAGTTCATTGGTAAATTAACTTCATAAATACTAGTTCTTTGTACTCCATTATATGTCAGGTTACATCATTTGATGTGGTATTGGATTTCATGGTAAGCTGTTGCATCCTGCTTCCCACTATGGAAGTTCACTCAGGTAACCCGACATTATTCGGTGTCTACAACGATACTCTCTATCACATAGAATGTATTCGTATTAAGCATTGGCCTTACTGTGTCTCCGTTGGATATTTATCCTAGCTAACATGTGTCTCCATCTCAATGTTGTGTTCAACTTTCGTTGGCTTCACCACCCGTCAATGATTAATCATACTCGGGTGTTAATGAGTTAGGTAGTATGCTAACCGTCGTTCACCAGTTTGTTCGGCTCAACTATGCCCGCTCTGTGGGGGTAGTCCTCTGAGCTTCCCTCTGTCGGGATTGTATGTCTTTAATCCTTAGTAGGTTATAACTTAAGTTTATTCCCTCTGTCCATGTTTCCGGGGTTTACTAACATATTCAACGAAGATGGTTGTTAATGGTATTCTTAATGGTCATCTCGGAGTTCTATCTCGTTCCTGCTGGAAGTCGTTCTGTCGACTGCCTTCATTGTATCTCTTAATACATTCCTTGTATGTTGTTGCTGTAGTAGGTTGTACTGTTGCCAAAATTTTATACCATTTAGCATTCCGTCCAAGTTCAGCTCCCTGCTGACTGGTGTGTCGACTCATCTTATCATGGTCAGGCCGTCAGGCCTTTCTAAGGTCTTATTCTCTCGTTCTTATGGATTTACAATCCGGTATTAATATGTATTACGACTGTAGTGTTCTTTTATCTCGCCATGATGGCTTTCCGTGTAGCTTAACCGTGGTAGCACTTGCTATGGCAAGTGCGCCATGCAAGATGGGCTACCGGTAATGTGTGCGTCGGTAGTGGTACTTCCACCTGATTTTCATGTAACTGGTAGTCCTCGGGACTCCTTAAATGTTCTCTTGTTTTGGATAACTAGCCATCCGGCAGTTTCCTGGTTGGTTTGACAGTACTGTCACTTATCAGGGCGTTCCTCTTTCTGAGGGAACCCCTTGTCATTATCTTATGTCATAATCCTCGCTCCCGTTTCCACACATTTGTCGTGGTTACTAAGTACTGATTCTCCTCTAGGCACTACATCGTAGTCCTGTTCTGGTATACAGTTTGTATGAGTTTTTACCGTCATCTGCGCTGTGTCGGCAAGGTTTGTAACTTTCCTCATTGTATGGGGTTTGGAGTTCCCGTTTCTAACTGGACTTTCCGGTAATCTTAACTCTCATGTTATGAGAGGCTTAATGATAGCTAACTACCATTGGTATGGCGGTGCAACTCGACTGCGTAGCATGTCGACCCATGTTGCTGGTAATTACCATTCTCTTATTGGTAGAATTCTGTAGGCAGCGCCTGTTTTACTGTTGCGCTCCAATTAAAACGTTCAAGTTCTCGTAAATTGTTATACAACGGTGTGTTTCTCATATTGCTTAATGATAACTAACTACCAGATCGGGTTTTCCCGAGTAGGAGAAAGCTTTCTTCTCTCTGGCGTTAGTTCCACGTATTCAAGGTTAGGGATGTGGAGGGCGGGTTTAGGTACTATAGATATCCGGTAAACACCGGGAAGTCCTAACTAACGCACCTCACGCTCTATCTCTCAACCCTTAACCCATAACTCAAACTCAACCTCAGTATTCTCCTAAGTTTGGTATTTCTTGTCTTCAGGGCGTAACTACGCTCTGATACCACTTTTGTAACACCCCATCTCGATCCAATCGTGGTCATCACAAACTTATCACCATATATACAAACACTGCAGCGGATTCAAATACATTCCAGGACCTTGCCACGGTCTGATTAACAGAATATACCGAACATTAGTACTTACAAGTCTTAACCAAATACATATCCTTCTTACAATCCCCTCACATCCTATACATCTTATTAACTCAAGATGTCATATGAGTGTACATGCACATCTCGTAGGCCACACTTCACCCGTATCACGTCTACCCCATCTTACTCTTGTGACGGCCACCTCCTGACGTTCACCTGTGTAGTAAAAACAGCCCCCAAAGGGGGTCAGCACGAATGCTGGTACGATCCTCTCATGGCCCCCAAGCTAATGTGGCTACGACGACTAATTTTCGATAGCATGGAGGTTGATTATATGCACAATATAATAGAAAGTGCAATAAACAACAAGCCAAATATGAACAATCAAAGTTCAAACACAATGAACGTCTTAAATGCGTTCCCTTAATTAGTGAGTCAATTATTTAACCCCTTAAGTTTTGTTCCTCTTAATCTCAGTCCAACCTTATCTTACCTCAATCTTAATCCTTATCTTAGTCTCAGAATACAAACCATTCTTTAAACAGAAATGGTTGTATCTTATCTCAATGTTTATTTTGTCTGGTCAAAAGCAACCCTAGCCAATGAGCTATTAACTCCATTGGTTGAATAAACAACTTATCTTATAATTTAGGATTTAGGTGATCCTACCGCACCATCTTAATGCCTCCTACCTTGGACTGTATGTCCAATGTAGCTGAGCTGGCAACCGACCCTAGACAACAAGTCCGAAGACAAGTCCTTAATCGGAAGTCGGATCTGCTTTAGATACCGACCCCCTTTCCTTAACATGCATGACCGGAGTCAGTCCCGGATTCCTCACTCCCCCCAAGTACCAGTTAGTAGAAGTCTCAAGACAATGTTTGTTGGTTAAACCTCTTTCGGTTTTTAACAAACTAATATTAGGGAGTGTTCCTTAGTCTCACTCGATTCCTTACTAAATGTTAGTTAGTAGGTTTTCACGGTAAGTTGTGTTAGTTGTCGAACATCACACAACAATACAATAAACATAATATTCCGGTTGCATGCTTTATCTTGTTTAGTCGGCACACATAAACAAATAGCATACAAGCCGAGGGACACCTCGTTAGCAAGCAGGTCACAAGAAGAACTGTACCGTACACCTGGAGATTGGCTAGCTCTCAAACCGATGCTCGCCTAAACCGTCGAACACCTCCGACTATCTATATCCTATAACATAGTAGCCGGGCAAGTTAATAACTTAATTATCTCCTAGACATTTCGCTTCCATTTGTAACTCTCTTAATTAAACTTCCAACTATATACACATGCGTATATTTATATATAAGTCCTTAAAAGTCCATGTATATCTATATATTTATATTCAACAACATCGTATCAACTCTAAAAATACTTTCTAACTTTAATAGTTGTATTCAATTAATTGTACCATTCCAACCTCTAACTAATTGTTCCAGAGCTCTAATCCTTCAGTTACATACATACACGTATTTGCACATCTATATACATACAATTTCATAAACTCCAATGTTAACTATTATGTACACACACGTATACATATCTTATACAAGTATGTTCCCACCGATTTAATGTTACAAGAACATATGAAATACCCCAAACCTTGATATGTGGTTTAAATATCAAACTATGGTATGTAAAGGCTAAAAAGTGCCTTAGTAACATCAGTGAACAATTTAGACCATAGTAAATGCAATAAAGCATTAAGACACAGTTGGAGCAAAAACATGCTCTAAGCTATGAGTGAACTTGGTTAGGACCCAAAGAGCCTACCAAGACTTGATAACATTTAATTATGATTTGATAGGGCTAAATAAGTCCTTAGGAAACTTTGGTGGACAGTTAAACCAAATAAAACACAAGAAAATACCTTAAAGTCAATATGAGCAAAAATGTGCTCTAAGCTTGGGATAAATGTGTATAAGACCTAATGGTCATACCTATACTTTATAAATATGTTAATGAACATATTAAATCAATTACCAAAGAAAACCAAGCTTGAAAACAAGTTAAAACACAAAATGTGCTTTAAGGAGTCGTAAAGCACGTTTTTGAAAAATTGTCTTGTAAATGAGTTTTGAATGGCCAAATGTCCATCATTACTCTTTAATTAACATGTGTACTATATAGTATCACATTTGGGTGGCTATATTAATGGGAAATCAAAAATTTCACTTCTATGTGCCTTGTTTTAGTGAATAGTGATTTTTATAAGCTAGTTTGTAACATATAATGTTATAAGTAATTAAATTGACAAATAAAGACTAAAGTACCCTTCTAACTAAATGGGGGCCGGTTTTTCAAGGAGTGAGTCACCAAGTTGTAAAAGAAATCAAATAAGTAAAGTAAAGCTTAAAGTAAAGTACTATTTTTTTATAACATAAATATCTCCAAAAGCAAACTCATCTTCTCATTTCCTTCTCTTCTCTCTTCATTCACACGGTTTCACCTTCTTCATTCTCCCTTCTTGCTGTTCTCTCTCGGTAATACACAATACCACCATGGAAGTCCATCTTTGACCACATGTAAAACCTAGCTCACTTAACCAAATCAAAAACAAACACCACCATTCTCTTCCTCTCATCAAGCTCTTCATTTCTATCTTCTCAAAATTTGAAGATCACCATTTCGGTGCCATGGAGTTCCACCATTGATGGAGCTTGAGCTTGTCTTTCCACATATTATTACTCTCCTTTGCTTCTAGGTAAGGAATCTCAAAGAAAAATCAAGTTTCCTCTCCTTTTAGTACATGACCGAAAATTCACCTCACCATGGTGTTTACCTTGCTTGTTTTAGCTTCATTTGAATCTCCCAAGGGCTAGGAGGAGTCCTCTCTTGATACTTATTCAAGTTCTCTTCCAATTCCAAGGTAAAACAATTACCTTAATGTGTTAAAACGATATGTGTAACTAGGGTTTACAATGAGATGAAGCATAATGCTTGAATACTCATTCTATTATCTGTACATTGTTTAGAAGTTGACAAACAACCAAACACCCCACCGGTTTTGTAAGGAAACAAGAAAAAAATTTGGGAGGAAAAGAGGTAAATATGCTATCTTAATGTGGTTTAATGCCTTAGGAGAAATAAGCTTATAATGCTTGTTAAAACTACCTAAAGAGCAAATGGTGAATGACCTAGTAAAGTGTTCTCAAGGAGACTAGTAAAAGAACATATGTATTGGTGTATGTATTTGCAGGTCAAAGGCATTATTTATGTGGGAAATTCAGTGTTTATGGCTTATGAAATTTAAGGGCCTAAGAGCCATGTTATTTAAGGGCCTAAGTGCCAAGCAATTTAAGTTATGCACTATATTGTGATGTAGTGCTAAATGTGTGAAGTTTGTGAATAAAAATGTGTTCGATGGATTTTAGGTGTCTTGAATGAAATAAGGTAAAAACCTAAGTGTTTGGATGTGAGTATATACAAGAGAAGCTATGGCCAAATTTGGGAAAATGTGTGAGAAGTTCTAAGTGTTTTAAATGGTCTTGGTGAACTAGGAAGTGTTAAAGGTGAATAAATGTTTACTTGAGAAGAAAACATGTGTTACGGTGATTTAGAGTGATGCAAGGATTTAGGTGTTATCTTGGAAGTTCTAGGAATTCAATGTGTGTTTTGAGGATGTATTTAAGTCTTGGAAAAGTTTGTTTAAGGTTTAGGAATGTTGATGTACAAGGAAGAAATGATGTTTAGGTGAGGTTTGAGAAAGGAATTCAAGAAGTTGTGAAAAGAGGATTTGGTTAGTAAGAGAAGATGCTTGGGAGATGATGTTAAGGTAAGGAGGAAACATTTTGGGACAGTTGTAATCAAAGGTGAGAAACACCATTTAGAAACCTAGAGTCAAATGTTATAAGTGTTGGTGTATGTATAAGAAAATTGGGTAACAAGTTGGACAATGTTTTAAGGTGAATCGAAGTGGTATTTTGGCATTAGAATATACCTAAGATCATATGGTAAGTTTATACAATTGATGGAGGTGGAGAACTAAGGCAACAACACTTGAAAATGCAATTTTGACAATTCTGTAGCTTTGGTCCGGGACCTAGGTCATGGTTCAAGACCCGGACCAAGCTTTTAAAATGGCCGAGAGTTGTAACATGTTGTGGTCCGGGACTTAAGGGAAGTACAAGGTCCCGGACCACCCTATTAAAATCGCCCGAGAGTTTTCTAATGTGTTGGTCCGGGACTTAAGGTAAGGACCAAGTCCCGGACCACACTAAAAATGTTGTTTAAGGTTGGAAAATGATGTCTAATGATGGGGATTGATGGTTAATGATGTTATGAGGTTGTTAAGGACATGTTAGGTGAGTTTTAATGAAAATTAAGTGGGTGAAAAGTTGTATCAAAATGTAAAAGTAAAACAAGTTAAAATGTAAAGTTATGTAACAAAGTTAACGGGGAAAGTCAAGCATTAGACATTAAATAATCAAGCAAACCTCGATGTTAATAAAAACACATGTGATGTTATCAGTTGTTCGAGAATTGCTCGAGGAACATAAGTGGACGTGGTAAAGTGGACTCCGGTGACAGGTATGGTTTTCTTGCAACCTGTGTCCTACCGGATTACACCGGCTTGTATGCCAATGTGTTTTTCTGTATGTTTGCCACGTTATGGGATAAATCATGAAACGAGTTTACAGTCGTTCTTGTTATTGTATGTTTTCGTGCCGATACCGGTAACCTCGAATGCGCTTGAAGGGCTAGTTAACCACTATTAGGTAAACGTAGGAGAACGGTATCCGGTAACAACGTTTTCGACTTAAGGAACGTTCTAACCACGGCTATGCGTGAGTTGGTTATGTGATGTTTGTGTGTGATGTTTGTAT
This sequence comes from Limonium bicolor, assembly GCA_023374045.1. Taxonomy (NCBI): domain Eukaryota; kingdom Viridiplantae; phylum Streptophyta; class Magnoliopsida; order Caryophyllales; family Plumbaginaceae; genus Limonium; species Limonium bicolor. The sequence goes on along the minus strand of CM041777.1, from coordinate 306,446,666 downwards.
GTGAATGTATGACTCTCTTCCCTTGTGTATGTCTAACAAGACTTAACCCAATGTTTGTGAATGTTTAATAAAGTTCAAAGTTGAACTACTAACAAGTGCTAACGGGGGAGTGAGGAGTCCGGTCTGTTCCGGCCACGCGTGTGAGTATGGGGGTCGTTGTCATAGCAGGTTCGATCCTCTCTGTATGTTATGGTGTGTTTTCCAGTTTGGTTCCCAACCTTCCCTTTAGCTTAACCAAGGCTATTACTGACTCACGTCGGGCCACAGGGGCATACTATTGTTATGTTTGTTTCGGTGTGCTTGGATCACTATATCCGAGACACCTTGTGTTAAGTTAACTGTTCATTTAACGAGACGGTAACGAGTTATGTAACGAGCTTATCATGAGACTGGCAACATTCTCTAGGCTCACCAGTGTATTAGCAATGTTTGGGTCGGTTCCTAAGAGGACCATTCCCGTTATGTTATGTATCTTTGTTGTGGTGCAATATCTATTGCGGTGTTATGTTGTGCACGTGGAAACGTGCAAAGTGTTGTTAAGTGTTGTTATGTAGTGTATGTTATATGTTGTAAAATGTGGAGTATGTGGATCATGGATATGAGTCCCAGTTTGAGAAAAGAGGCGTTTAAGGATAACCCGATTTAAGGGTAAGTGTCGCCTGTTAAGGAAGTAGCTCCATTAGAGGAGGAACACTCTAGGGATATTGCATACCTTGAGTGACTTATTAAGTAAGGATGTATTTCCGATTGTTGAGCCCATTGAGGCGAAATGTTAAGTGTTGTGTGTTTACTGTTACATGCATGATTAAATATAATCAACCGCATGCTAAGACGACAATTAGTTGTGCGTGGCCCGGTAGCATGTGGGCTGCGGGATTACCATACCAGCAAAGGTGCTGAGCCCCTTGGGGGCCACCCTTTCTACTTTCCTATTTCAGGTACAGAGAGCTGGAAGCCGTCCGAGAGTAGGACGGGGTAGACATTGTACAAGGGTAAACATTTAAGTGTATATATACAGTAGGTGTAGTAAGACTGAAATTGTTGTCGGCACCAGTTTATTAATACTCGGTATAGTTGGAAGGTGTACGTTGTTGTTGTTGTTAATGGAAAGGGATAGTAATGTGTAGTCGCTCGGGAATTTAGCCCATCAGACCGGTACAATGTATGTGTATAGCCTTGTTAGCCACGTGGGTGGCTAACGGCGTGTAACACCAACGAGTTAAGTAATGTGATGAGGTTGTTTTTCTGCTGCAGTTTATTGTAAGTGTGTTAATGTTGGATGGGGTGTTACAAAAAGTGGTATCAGAGCGAAGTATCGCTCTGATGACTGAATTACCGAGCTTAGGAAGTACCGAGTTAGAATTTTAGTACTTTGGGTTAAGGGTTGAGTGATAGCGTAGAGATACGCTAGTTAGGAATTTCCAGTGTGTACTGGAAACCTACAATATCCATCCCACCCTCCACAATCCCTGTTTTATAACTTGGGAAACAACGCCAGAGAGATGGAAGTCCTCTCTTACTCGGGAATACCCGATCTGGCTGTTATTGAATACCTCTAAGGGTACAGAGAACCTGTCATACGGTAGATCCTGAAAACTGAGAATCCCGGAGACAGTTTCCATCTGAACAATGTTAACCGCATGCAATAGCGAGAATGAAGAATTTTGTGTATAGAAGAATAGAATTTCCGGCAACCTGGGTCGACATGCCGAGCAGTCGAGAATAACCAGTTTGCAACGCACCAACCGTGCAACAGGCAAGAAGTGGATTAATAAAACCCGAGACGAGTGCCTACGGGACCACAGTTGATAAATAATACACCAACGGTATACCAACCGACAAAGGAACTACAACGTAGTGCCCAAACAAGAGACAAGTCTCAGTAACCACGACAATGCATGGAACGGGCTACAAAGAGAATACAATACTAAGAAAAGGGGGTCTCCCAGGATTGGAAACACCCTAGTTGATGATCGTCATGTGAAGACAGTGAGAAGTCACCTAGAAAAGTTATTATCAAGACAGTAAGATCAGTGAGGGCCAACAAGGCCACTGATGACAGTGGGGTAAGAACAATACCGCAACCGGTAAGTGTTGAACCGATAGCCAGTTAGCATGGCGCACTTGCCATGGCAAGTGCTGCTAAACAGGGCTGTTCGGAGAAATTTTAACAAATACAAAGTACTTGGTAAAGTACCATAAAGTTAAGTGTGATCGTAATAACAGTGGAAGGGCCTGTTAGCCTAACCTCTGTAATTGTAAGTACACCAGTCAGCAAGAAGCTAGACTTGGTTAAGGTAAGAAGATGTTGTGAAACCATGAAAATTTTCTTTCAACTCAGATTTACTCAAACTCTTTCCTTTTCAAAACATATTTTCTTTCAAACCAACACTTCTTTCCAACTTCTTTTAAACCAAGCCAGTAAAACCAAGGACAGTTGACAAGGATACAACATGGATAAACTTCCCTCGATTAAGTTCGGAGCACGGAATGAACATTGTCAGGGACTATAAGGGAGTTGACAACAGAATCCTTCACCTAGGCGTGTGACGGACACTACGAGTGTTCCAATGAGTTGTGGGAACGACCGCACTCCGATAGGAGCATGTGGGCCCGACAGACCTACTTATAGGTTAGTTGGGTAAGTAGTAATGTATCAGTATGATACCCCATATATGTATACGAGTAGAGTCCGAAACACGGGAAGTAGTCGACTCCGTTCTACGGTCAGCAGTATAAGTCAAACAACAGCTAAGGATTACCATGAATGGTTGAAGTAGAGGAACCCAGTTAAGATAACTAGACTAAAGGAACTAGTGAATTCATTTCAAGGATATGTTTAAGAGTCAAGAGGTGCGAAGTGCACTAACTGTAATATAAAGACATCATACATGTCTTAAGAATTCCGAGGAATGAACATGATAGCTGGAACGGTGACCCAGCCTGTACATGGCAAGCAGATGCCTAATGTGGACACATAATGTGCAATGAACGGGATGAAACTCCCAGAATGAGTACTTACACTACTAGGAAATGTTGATCTTCACAAAAGGAGATAATAAGCCATTTAAGAACGCAAACGGCGTGGCTAACGGAATGTACCAATAAGTGTGAACTAGATGTAAAGGCATAACTTAGCAACACCCTGGAGCAATCCTTGAAGGGTGTTTGCATCAACAGTTGTGCACAAAATGACATGAGAAACACAAGGGTTGAAACTAACACCCAGTTTAGATATTAAGTTGTCAGGAACGGACTGACAATCCTAAGGGACATCCCAGTAAAAGGAAACGTGATGCAACGACCTTGTCATGGAGCCTAATATAATATCCAAATCATGAAATGTTGTACAGAGAAGTACATGTGTCTGGACAGCCTACAATGAGCGCAGCTCAAGGCAGTAAGGCTTATAAGCCACAAATAAAATGCGTTATGAAAATTAGATTGATTGCAGAAGTTTATGTTATATAAGTGGAATAGAGTGGTAAACAAACCACTGCATTAAGAGTGGGGATACCTCTCGATATTCTGAAACCGCAGAAGCGTGGTAGTTATGTGGATCAAGTTCAAGAAATATTTAAGGATGGACGACGTTATTACTGAAAAGAGCAGTTAGCTTAATAGTATGTGTGTATAAAGTGAAACACCGAGCTGAATAATGCGGCTTGTGACTCGAATGATCGATGCCAAGGAGCATTCAGTAGTCATCCAATGAGGATGAACCATAACACGAATGATATAAGTATATGCGTGGAAGTTAATGTGACATAAATATGATGGTTAGTGTTATACAATAAGTACGGGCGCAGTAAGCGACCGTTGTATAAGTGTTGTTAAACGATGATGTGGCGGATAAGACCAGTTATGAGTTAAACTCAATGGACATGCAAGCAAGTGATGATACACAGGGGCAATAAGCCAATGGGTACTATGTGATAAGGAACTCAGTGTGAATTCCTACTGCAATCACATAGGGATTTACTGTCAAGAGTTTACGCCTTGCACTGGTATGACTGATGTTTGGTATGCACTTGCGCAGTAATGATCGAGGGGATAGATAGGAATAGGAACATGTTAATTGTGGGAGGAATAAGGTTATAAAGGCCGATGCATAGGAAATGCAAGGCCGCACCCAATAAAGAGTACTTTTACAAACAAAATGTGGAGACATGATTAATAATAAGTGACTACAGTAGCACCTAACTGCCAAATCGGTAGGGAAATACCCCAAATGTTGTAATAGCTGAGAGAGCACTACACACTAGGTAGTTAGCTCAATCTCAACCGATGTAAGTCGGAAGGGAACAAGTCAATCATTATGAAATACGTAACAGTATATACAGTCAATTATTATGGAAGTGGATAGAAAGTTTATAACTCACCGAATTCGCTAACGGTAAGAGATACCACGCGTCGGTTGAGAAACCATTGTTACCATAATGAAGGTGACAATTGGGGATATACAATACAGTAAGAATAACAAAAGGGAGCAATTAAGCTCTACAGTTATTAGAGTTTCGCAGCAGAAACTAGTGAGCCAGTGATTCAAGTGTTGAATGTACATGGTGGACATGAGTGAATGGCTAATTATTAACGCCTAGAAGCCTAACAGGCTAGAATCGAAACCAACTAAGAGTTTAAGCAAACTCCAATGAGAATTCTTGGTTTAGGAACTAAACCGCCAATATGGTTAAGATCCTCTCATCAGAATCCATTGTGTAATAGACCGCGTGGAAGTTAAAACACTTCACGACGGCAGAACATTTAAGCCAATGTTTAGTGATTGATTACGTGGGCGTAATCCCTTTTAAGGGGGGTAGAGCGCAAAACCACTTAGTGTATATTACCGTACAAGTGTACGTAGTGTATGTGATTATTTGTGCATAGCACAAAATTATATTATGTTTTGATGATTGGTGTGTGTGTTACGTAAACATACACATTCATTCATGGTTTAATTGTGGTAATTACGCACAGAAGATGCGAATACCATTGTGATAAGTGTGTGTATTTGTTAACAGTTGTGTGTGATAGTACAAGTGTGGGAGTAGAGAAACTCCCGGGGGAACAAAAGCCCCGACAGTGTATAAATGTGAAGTGGTGTGTTGTATTTTGATAAAATATATGTGTATATACATACTATATAGTGATTCAAGAAAGGGCATGATACCGACATAGAACCTAGTGAGAATAAGATTCCCTAGGCAACAGGATTAAAGTGAATGGAGATAACTGATAGATGGAGTTCTATCCCATAGAGATGTTATGATCATGACTAGAATGATATAAAAGATGGAAAATTGGAAATGAGTGATTTAATTGATGCTTGAAAATGAAGTGGGAAGTGGAACTTGATTTGCATGCGATCAAGGGAAGCCGAACACAAATTGGAGTGGAAGGATAGTTCTACACTGATGCTGATCACATCAGGGTTGGATGACTCTTGAAGCTCCCTATAAGTGGTCACAAATAACCACACTAATAAAAGAAGCAAAGAGCTTAAGTTGGACTTGGAGTTGTGTGTGTTTTCAAAAGGATTTTCAATTGGTATTTATAAAACGTTGATGGATACTTTACATAATTAAAGTTCTCTTACTTAACCTCACAAGGAAATTTTAAATCTAAGTGATTGTTTTAATCTCCCAAAGGCACGGGGACGGAAGGTGTCCATCGCGACCGGGTTCTGCGGGATCACAGTGTGTATGTAAAAGATATTTTGATTGTTATACATGCTATGACATGTTGTGTGGTATGTGTAATAAATGTTATTTTGACTTTGATCTCCTAAAGGTGTATGCTATTGAGACCTATGAGTCTAAATGTGTTGTGTTACATAGACCTAAGTGTCTGAAGACTGTTATGTTATGGGGACCTATGTGTCCAAATGTTGTGATGTTACCCGAGACCAGTGAGTCCAAGGGGTTGTTATGTATGTGTAAGTGTTGTTAAGATACCCGGACCAAAGAGTCCGAGGTTATCATGTGGATATGTTATGTTATGTGTGGATGTGAATGTGTTGCCCGGACCATTAAGTCCGAGGTTGTGATGTAAAGTGTGTTTGGTTATGGAAGTTTATTTCCAAGTGATTCCTGTGTTCAAATTTAATGATGTGTGGAAAGTGTGAACTTCGAGGACGAAGTTCTTTTAAGGGGGGTAGATTGAAATACCCCAAACCTTGATATGTGGTTTAAATATCAAACTATGGTATGTAAAGGCTAAAAAGTGCCTTAGTAACATCAGTGAACAATTTAGACCATAGTAAATGCAATAAAGCATTAAGACACAGTTGGAGCAAAAACATGCTCTAAGCTATGAGTGAACTTGGTTAGGACCCAAAGAGCCTACCAAGACTTGATAACATTTAATTATGATTTGATAGGGCTAAATAAGTCCTTAGGAAACTTTGGTGGACAGTTAAACCAAATAAAACACAAGAAAATACCTTAAAGTCAATATGAGCAAAATGTGCTCTAAGCTTGGGATAAATGTGTATAAGACCTAATGGTCATACCTATACTTTTAAATATGTTAATGAACATATTAAATCAATTACCAAAGAAAACCAAGCTTGAAAACAAGTTAAAACACAAAATGTGCTTTAAGGAGTCTTAAAGCACGTTTTTGAAAAATTGTCTTGTAAATGAGTTTTGAATGGCTAAATGTCCATCATTACTCTTTAATTAACATGTGTACTATTAGTATCACATTTGGGTGGCTATATTAATGGGAAATCAAAAAATTCACTTCTATGTGCCTTGTTTTAGTGAATAGTGATTTTTATAAGCTAGTTTGTAACATATAATGTTATAAGTAATTAAATTGACAAATAAAGACTAAAGTACCCTTCTAACTAAATGGGGGCCGGTTTTTCAAGGAGTGAGTCACCAAGTTGTAAAAGAAATCAAATAAGTAAAGTAAAGCTTAAAGTAAAGTACTATTTTGCTTTATAACATAAATATCTCCAAAAGCAAACTCATCTTCTCATTTCCTTCTCTTCTCTCTTCATTCACACGGTTTCACCTTCTTCATTCTCCCTTCTTGCTGTTATCTCTCGGTAATACACAATACCACCATGGAAGTCCATCTTTGACCACATGTAAAACCTAGCTCACTTAACCAAATCAAAAACAAACACCACCATTCTCCTTCCTCATCAAGCTCTTCATTTCTATCTTCTCAAAATTTGAAGATCACCATTTCGGTGCCATGGAGTTCCACCATTGATGGAGCTTGAGCTTGTCTTTCCACATATTATTACTCCTTTGCTTCTAGGTAAGGAATCTCAAAGAAAAATCAAGTTTCCTCCTTTTAGTACATGACCGAAAATTCACCTCACCATGGTGTCTTTACCTTGCTTGTTTTAGCTTCATTTGAATCTCCCAAGGGCTAGGAGGAGTCCTCTCTTGATACTTATTCAAGTTCTCTTCCAATTCCAAGGTAAAACAATTACCTTAATGTGTTTAAAACGATATGTGTAACTAGGGTTTACAATGAGATGAAGCATAATGCTTGAATACTCATTCTATTATCTGTACATTGTTTAGAAGTTGACAAACAACCAAACACCCCACCGGTTTTGTAAGGAAACAAGAAAAAATTTGGGAGGAAAAGAGGTAAATATGCTATCTTAATGTGGTTTAATGCCTTAGGAGAAATAAGCTTATAATGCTTGTTAAAACTACCTAAAGAGCAAATGTGAATGACCTAGTAAAGTGTTCTCAAGGAGACTAGTAGTAAAAGACATATGTATTGGTGTATGTATTTGCAGGTCAAAGGCATTATTTATGTGGGAAATTCAGTGTTTATGGCTTATGAAATTTAAGGGCCTAAGAGCCATGTTATTTAAGGGCCTAAGTGCCAAGCAATTTAAGTTATGCACTATATTGTGATGTAGTGCTAAATGTGTGAAGTTTGTGAATAAAAATGTGTTCGATGGATTTTAGGTGTCTTGAATGAAATAAGGTAAAAACCTAAGTGTTTGGATGTGAGTATATACAAGAGAAGCTATGGCCAAATTTGTGGAAAATGTGTGAGAAGTTCTAAGTGTTTTAAATGGTCTTGGTGAACTAGGAAGTGTTAAAGGTGAATAAATGTTTACTTGAGAAGAAAACATGTGTTACGGTGATTTAGAGTGATGCAAGGATTTAGGTGTTATCTTGGAAGTTCTAGGAATTCAATGTGTGTTTTGAGGATGTATTTAAGTCTTGGAGAAGTTTGTTTAAGGTTTAGGAATGTTGATGTACAAGGAAGAAATGATGTTTAGGTGAGGTTTGAGAAAGGAATTCAAGAAGTTGTGAAAAGGGATTTGGTTAGTAAGAGAAGATGCTTGGGAGATGATGTTAAGGTAAGTAGGAAACATTTTGGGACAGTTGTAATCAAAGGTGAGAGAAACACCATTTAGAAACCTAGAGTCAAATGTTATAAGTGTTGGTGTATGTATAAAAAATTGGGTAACAAGTTGGACAATGTTTTAAGGTGAATCGAAGTGGTATTTTGGCATTAGAATATACCTAAGATCATATGGTAAGTTTATACAATTGATGGAGGTGGAGAACTAAGGCAACAACACTTGAAAAATGCAATTTTGACAATTCTGTAGCTTTGGTCCGGGACCTAGGTCATGGTTCAAGACCCGGACCAAGCTTTTAAAATGGAGAGTAGTAACATGTTGTGGTCTGGGACTTAAGGGAAGTACAAGGTCCCGGACCACCCTATTAAAATCGCCCGAGAGTTTTCTAATGTGTTGGTCCGGGACTTAAGGTAAGGACCAAGTCCCGGACCACACTAAAAATGTTGTTTAAGGTTGGAAAATGATGTCTAATGATGGGGATTGATGGTTAATGATGTTATGAGGTTGTTAAGGACATGTTAGGTGAGTTTTAATGAAAATTAAGTGGGTGAAAAGTTGTATCAAAATGTAAAAGTAAAACAAGTTAAAATGTAAAGTTATGTAACAAAGTTAACGGGGAAAGTCAAGCATTAGACATTAAATAATCAAGCAAACCTCGATGTTAATAAAAACACATGTGATGTTATCAGTTGTTCGAGAATTGCTCGAGGAACATAAGTGGGACGTGGTAAGTGGACTCTCGGTGACAGGTATGGTTTTCTTGCAACCTGGTCCTACCGGATTACACCGCTGTATGCCAGGTGTTTCTGTATGTTTGCCACGTTACGGGATAAATCATGAAACGAGTTTACAGTCGTTATTGTTATTGTATGTTTTCGTGCCGATACCGGTAACCTCGAATGCGCTTGAAGGGCTAGTTAACCACTATTAGGTAAACGTAGGAGAACGGTATCCGGTAACAAGTTTCCGACTTAAGGAACGTTCTAACCACGGCTATGCGTGAGTTGGTTATGTGATGTTTGTGTGTGATGTTTGTATGTGAATGTATGACTCTCTCTTCCCTTGTGTATATCTAACAAGACTTAACCCAATGTTTATGAATGTTTAATAAAGTTCAAAGTTGAACTACTAACAAGTGCTAATGGGGGAGTGAGGAGTCCGGTCTGTTCCGGCCACGCGTGTGAGTATGGGGGTCGTTGTCATAGCAGGTTCGATCCTCTCTGTATGTTATGGTTGTTTTCCAATTTGGTTCCCAACCTTCCCTTTAGCTTAACCAAGGCTATTACTGACTCACGTCGGGCCACAGGGGCATACTATTGTTATGTTTGTTTCGGTGTGCTTGGATTACTATATCCGAGACACCTTGTGTTAAGTTTACCGTTCATTTAACGAGACGGTAACGAGTTATGTAACGAGCTTATCATGAGACTGGCAACATTCTCTAGGCTCACCAGTGTATTAGCAATGTTTGGGTCGGTTCCTAAGAGGACCATTCCCGTTATGTTATGTATCTTTGTTGTGGTGCAATATCTATTGCGGTGTTATGTTGTGCACGTGGAAACGTGCAAAGTGTTGTTAAGTGTTGTTATGTAGTGTATGTTATATGTTGTAAAATGTGGAGTATGTGGATCATGGATATGAGTCCCAGTTTGAGAAAAGAGGCGTTTAAGGGTAACCCGATTTAAGGGTAAGTGTCGCCTGTTAAGGAAGTAGCTCCATTAGAGGAGGAACACTCTAGGGATATTGCATACCTTGAGTGACTTATTAAGTAAGGATGTATTATCCGATTGTTGAGCCCATTGAGGCGAAATGTTAAGTGTTGTGTGTTTACTGTTACATGCATGATTTAAATATAATCAACCGCATGCTAAGACGACAATTAGTTGTGCGTGGCCCGGTAGCATGTGGGCTGCGGGTTTACCATACCAGCAAAGGTGCTGAGCCCCTTGGGGGCCACCCTTTCTCTTCTTTTCCTATTTCAGGTACAGAGAGCTGGAAGCCGTCCGAGAGTAGGACGGGGTAGACATTGTACATGGGTAAACATTTAAGTGTATATATACAGTAGGTGTAGTAAGACCGAAATTGTTGTCGGGACCAGTTTATTAATACTCGGTATAGTTGGAAGGTGTACATTGTTGTTGTTGTTAATGGAAAGGGATAGTAATGTGTAGTCGCTCGGGAATTTAGCCCATCAGACCGGTACAATGTATGTGTATTAGCCTTGTTAGCCACGTGGGTGGCTAACGGCGTGTAACACCAACGAGTTAAGTAATGTGATGAGGTTGTTTTTCTGCTGCAGTTTATTGTAAGTGTGTTAATGTTGGATGGGTGCTACAACATATATGTCCATACCCTCCAAACCTTCAATCCACCAATATTATATACCTATATGTGTATATAAATTCTCATATGTGCAATACTAACCTTAATACCTCTACTAATTTTGTAGGAACAAGTTCCTTAACCCTATTGGTCCATCACTTAATCAACTTTATTGGTCACATCCAAGCTCTCATATAAATAACATCAACCTATCACTTATATATTAATAGCAATTTTATAAGATGACTCCTTAATTATTTTAACACATCAATGAGTCCGTTATTAGAATCCTTTATCCTCTTTTACAACTTAATATAAATTTATAGTACAAATCCTCTAACCATTATAATCTTTCACATAAAAACATATTACAATTTATTAACCTCATTTATAATTCACCAATTTAATACATAAATATTTAGTGTTGGCTCAAGTCAATATTCCAATCTTTTAACCACTCATAATTTTTAAACCCATTACAAAAATCTAGTTAATGGCTGAAAGCCCAAGTTGTCTAGCCTTTAAACTTAACCAATTCTATTCCTTGAATCCCAATTTGGTTTGTCCATTAGGCCAACTACATTTTATTATTTCCATTTACTTAGGCCCACTTAGTTTGATTTGTTAACCAAATTATAAGTCCAATGTTTTAACTAATCCCTAAGTTAATTTGACGAATCGAAATTCAATTTTGATTTTGAAACCCTAATTTTAAATTCAGTCAAAATCCATAATTTAGTGACCAGTCAAGATCCCTAGATTGATTTTGACCAATCTTCTCTAAGTATTCAACCGAGCCCAATATTTTTCAGAAACTTCAATTTGCCACCAAATTTTTCCTAATTGTGCTATTACCCTAGATTTCTTATATTCATGTTTTTAACCCCAATTCTCTTGTAATTACGTTTCTGTCCACATTTTTTTTCAAATCACTTCTTCGCACCCAACTTTCACCAATTTTTTTTTGGATATCCTTAATCTGATTTCTAACCCAAATCTTATCAATCGAAACCCTAATTACCATTTCAGATTCGTCACTCAACAACAATCAATTTGGAACCCTAATTTTCGGTTCCAAGTCTCAGTTTCGATTTCAGAAACACCAAATCTCCCCTTGTAACTTCAGAACACCCAAAACCAATTTATGGTTCATATTTCCGCATGCGTACACAACACAAAAATTCACCTAGCTTTCGAATGCACCAGAAAACAAAATAAACTCTAATTTGATTTCAACTTAATTTCGATTCCACCAAATTAATGTTCGAACTCTGAATTCGATTCAAGGAGCACATAAAATTTCTGTTGTAATTTTCAGAACATCAATTTCACTCAAACAACCCCAAATTTTGATTTTTCAAAACTCCAAACAGAGTCCTAATTTTTGGATCTGTTCATACCGAAGTTGTGCAGATTTTTTGCACAACACATTCACAAAACTCAGTGTCCAGATACAAAGTTAACTGACCAAAATCGGACTTAAATGCCGAGGAGCAGAGAAGGGAATTTCTAGTTTATTTCTTGTTCGAATCCTATCCAAAATCGAACAAAACACAGGAAAATATACACGAATCTGACTATATACACCTTTGGTTAATTTGCAGAAGCGGTTGTTGTCTTCAAACCCTTGCCCTCTTCGATTAGTGTTTATTCTTGTCTAGTTGGTTGCGATTTGCTCTTGGTCCTCTCCGAACCAGTCAAAATATTGTCGTCTTTGGCATCCCTCTTGTTCAGATTCGAACTGGCAATTCAAGAAGAGAATGACGGAGGTCGAGTGCTCTTGCTGGCGGCGCCGAACAGAATGGGGAGAAGCGCGGAGTTATCTTCCTTGTTCAAGGCAGAAATCCATTCGCCAGGCTAGGGTTCTCGATTCAAAAGAAGGATGAAGGAGAAGAGAGTGTGGAGGAGGGAGGCGCGGTGTATGTTCCTTCACCAGTTAGGGTTGCGCCCCAGATGAAAGAAATAGAGAGAGTTTAGGGTTGCTAATTTTTTTACTGGAATGAAGTTATTAGATGGGCTGCTCCACTGTGAGTTGGCTAATGTTGGAAATTGAAAGTGTTGGGCTGGATACAGAATCGGGGCAATGTAGACTGGGCCGGCCCAGTCTTTGGCTGGTCGGCCCATATATATTTTTTTGCAATGTTTCATTGAATGTGTCGTTTCTTACTCGTTTTAGACCCATTTTTCATGCCGTTTGTGACACGTTTTTTGTTTAACGAGACGGACCCCCTTTTATGTCCTCAAATTCATAAGTTCAAACAATAATTATTATTGTTATTTATAAATTTGATTAATTAGCATTTAATTTTTAAATGGTTTGCGTTTCACCTTTTAGGCGAAAACGTGACATCTTTTACTTTGATTGTTTTACCAATTCCCAATATCTTTAAAATTTACCCAAATGATATTATAAGGTATCTAAGACCTCGTTTTCACTTCTAAACTTCATGACACATTTTTCGAGGTAAAACGATTAATTTTATTTTCGTTTATATTTCTTTTTCCTAAACCTCCTTAACGACATTTTAGGTTTTGTTTATGTATCCTAACGACTTTTAGGATTTAATTAAATATTATATTATTCTCTTGTACTTATCTAAGGGTATTTTAATTCCTTAATCTCTCATTAATAACTTATATTTAATTAATTCATGATTAATTAAAGTAACTAAGGTTTAGGATATTTCAGATTTTTTTTACTAGGAGAGATGTCACCCACAAATAGGTACTACGACCCTCGGGTATTACGACCTTAATGTGAGCAACATCTACGATTAGTCCTACAGCTTTTCTAATGAGACCCACAGAAAATTGTGGACCATCTTAAAATGAGTGGGTAACCTAGAAGGCTGTCTAGGGTTCTTGGCCCAACCCTGTTTGGGCATGTACTGTAGTAAAATTAGGAAATCAATCTAATAAATGAAGATAAATAATTCAAACAACTAATGTGCACTTGAGCGGTACATATAAAAAGAGTGATCAATACATGGAAATTAAATTACAAAAGCAAACGAAAATCAAATGGTGAACAATTACAAGAATGTAACTCATTCCATTCCCCGTTCTAGTCGATATGACCATGAACAAGGTCGAGACTAAAAGGAACATTACATGCCTTCACATTACACCTTTCTCATTAAAGGAATAGTTGAGCATACAGATAGAACACATGCTTGTTTGGGCATTATTATCAGCAAAATAATGAAAACTACAAGTATGGGGCGGATTGAAGAGTATGACCATACACTATTTCACATCCAAACATACATCAAAATGAAACAACTTATGATATATCTCTGGTTAGAACAAAATACCAGTATAGTGATGTTGATTATCGCCTGTGCAGAATAAAAACAAGATGAAATACACAAACAAACAAAAAAACAAAACAATACAACAGGTTAGCTCTTAACAATAATCGAATCGATAAGGGGTGGTACAGGTTGCGAATGCACCTATACTTATCGAGACCAGATTCCAAATTTCATTGCAAGGACAGTGCTTATGATAATCAGGTATACAAAACGTAAGCCGATACCAAATTTCTACTGCTGAGACCTGAAATTGACCTTAGAATTCGAGCTAACTCAAACCCAGTAAGACATAGAGCACATGAAAAATATATAGACAACGAAACAGTAGCCAAGTCAGTAAGATATCGTGATGTCAACAGAAACACGGTACTTCGATGCGCATTCCAGAGAGTGATAACTAGAACTAGTAGAAGGGATGGTGAGTCTAAAGTCACAGACCGAAATCTTTGCTTAAACTGGTCATGAGCATTTGAACCTTGGAACTCATGATGGGTTTGGTATTCAGAAAACTTAACGCGTTCATGTAACCACACAGACGAGAAGACTGAGGGTACTGGTAAAGATCAGATACAGAAAAAAATATAATAGAAAACTAATAGCAACATGGTCAGAACAGAAGTACACAAGAGCAATACCAGACCGATTCGCGTGAAGCATGTTGCTGAATCGAGAAGGATGAGACCGAGTGGAGAGAAGATTGAGAAAAACTCTCACAAATTCAGATGGGAGTCTCTGGGGTTTCGGGGTAACATCCGGGTGTTTTGAGTGTGGTGTTCTTCGGCTTAACGATGGAGAATGAGGAAGTTATTGTGCAGAGATTTTTGTATTGACCAGGTGTTGGCCTCTTTTTTAGATGAAGGAAGAAGACGATTGGAAAGTGGGGAGGCTGCTGTAGTCTAGGGTTTCTGATTTTGTTCTCTGGTGAAGGAAGGTTGAGAAGACGATAATAAGAGATTAACGAAGAAGGTGGAATGCCGGTTGTCCCTTTTTTAGCGTGGAGTTCCGATTGTCTGGGTTTTCCAGTTCTTCGGGATGAAGGATCGAGAACAGAATGTTGTGAGTGAGGAAAAACATGAATAATCGAATTAGCCAGGAAGAAGAGAGGGTGATATTGTGGAGGCCATTGTAGGGTTCCTGAGCTTTGTTTGTCGAGGGCTTGATGAGGTTATTCAACGAGTGTAAAAGGTTCTGGGATGAAAATTCAGACATAAATGAGAGTAACGTGTTTTTTTTATAGTGTCGGCTTGCCCTTAGGATGTTTGGGGATTGTTTTGTCTTATAAAGAAGGGATAAGGGTTTTCTCACTAGTTATGGGCTTTATTTGTGTATAGAAGTGAAACGACTGGACCAGAAATATGGGCTTATAAGTTTGACCGGTGATCAAACACTGGCCTAGGGCCGAGCTTGACTGATAAAAGATAGGAGAAAACAAAAATGATACACCGTGTCCTCTTCAACAAACTGCAGCGGAAGAACAACCTCATCACATTACTTAACTTGTTGGGTGTTACACGCCGTTAGCCACCCACGTGGCTAACAAGGCTAATACATACACAATGTACCGGTCTGATGGGCTAAATTCCCGAGCAACTATACATTAGTATCCCTTTCCATTAACAACAACAACAACAACACCTTATCAACTATACCGAGTATTTATAAACTGGTGCCGACAACAACATCGGTCTTACTACACCTACTGTATATACACACTTAAATGAATACCCATGTACAATGACTACCCGTCCTACTCTCGAACGGCTTCCAGCACTTCGTACCTGAAATAGGAAAGAAGAGAAAGGGGTGGCCCCAAGGGGCTCAGCACCTTTGCTGGTATGGTAATCCCGCAGCCCACATGCTACCGGGCCACGCACAACTAATTGTCGTCTTAACATGCAGTTGATTATATTTAAATCATACATGTAACAATAAACACACAACATTTAACATTTCGCCTCAATGGGCTCAACAATCGGATAATACATCCTACTTAATAAATCACCCATGGTATTCATCATCGCTAGAGTGTTTCTCCTCCAATGGAGCTACTTCCTTAATAGACGACACATACCCTTAATCCGGGTTATCCTTAAACGTCTCTTATCACAAACTGGGGAATCATATCCATGCCACACACACTTCACATTTTACAACATATAACACACACTACATAACAACCCTTAACAACACTTTGCACGTTTCCATGTGCACAACATAACACCGCAATAAATATTGCATCACAACAAAACACATAACACAACGGGAATGGTTCTCTTAGGAACCGACCCAAACATCACCAACATACTGGTGAGCCTAGAGATTGTTGCCAGTCTCATGATAAGCTCGTTACATAACTCGTTACCGTCTCGTTAATGAACGGTTAACTTAACCACGGTGTCTCGGATATAGTGATCCAAGCACACCGAAACAAACATAACAATAGTATGCCACTGTGGCCCGACGTGAGTCAGTAATAGCCTTGGTTAAGCTAAAGGGAAGGTTGGGAACCAAATTGGAAAACAACATAACATACAGAGAGGATCGAACCTGATATGACAACGACCCCCATACTCACAGCGTGGCCGGAACAGACCGGACTCCTCATTCCCCCGTTAGCACTTATTAGAAGTTCATCTTTGAACTTTATTAAACAATCACAAACATTGAGTTAAGTCTTGTCAGACATACACAAGGGAAAAGAGAGTCATACATTCACATACAAACACCACGCACAAACATCACATAACCAACTCACGCATAGCCGTGGTTTAGAACGTTCCTTAAGTCGGAAACGTTGTTACCGGATACCGTTCTCTTACGTTTACCTAATAGTGGTTAACTAGCCCTTCAAGCGCATTAGAGGTTACCGGTATCGGCACGTAAACATACAATAACAGTAATGACTGTAAACTCGTTTCATGATTTATATCATAACGTGGCAAACATACAGAAAAACACATTAGCATACAAGCCGGTGTAATCCGTTAGGACACAGGTTGCAAGAAAACCATACCTGTCACCGGAGTCCACTTAATCACGTCCATTTATGTACCGCGAGCAATTCTCGAACAACTGTTAACATCACATGTGTTTTCATTAACATCGGGGTTTGCTGATCATTTAATGTCAATGCTTAGTTTTTCCCCGTTAACTTAGTTACATAACTTAACATTTTTAACTTGTTTACTCTCACATTTTTAATACAACTTTTAACCCACTTAGGGTCATTAAAACCCTAACATGTCCTCAACATCCTTATAACATCATTACCTACCAATCCCCATCATCACAAATCATTTCATAACCTAAACCATGTTTTTGGTCGACCGACCGACCCACCGACCGACCCACAACTGGGTCGGTCCATTACAGAACCTTTTACTTCCTTACAAACATGCCCGTCCGACCCACGTCCGACCCACCATTCTGGGTCGGTCCATGTGCGAACATTTTTCCACCTTTGAAACTTGACCGACCGACCCATGTCCGACCCACCCTTTTGGGTCGGACCCCACCGAACATTTTCCCAACATCTAACAGAGGCTCGACCGACCCAAAAACGGGGTCGGCCCCTGGGTCGGTCACTTCTAAACTACCCAAACTTGCCAATTCTTCACCAAACTTCTCCTAAGGCCTCTTAATGCTTCCTAACAACATTTGGCACTTCAAACACACCCTTAAGATACTCTTAAGCACTCACAAAACTATGTTTCCTAATTCCTTAAACCTTTACTTATATCTCCACAAAATTCCTAACACTTACAATGTTTTCTCCTTATGATTTCTAGGTGGCATTTCACCTATAATGACCACAATACCAAGGTGTTTCCTCTACACCTTATCATCACCTCTCGACTTCTTTTCTTACTAACTAAATCTCCTTTTTACATCTTGCCAAACATCACTTGTTCCTTGAACATCAACATTACCTAACCTTAACAAACTCCTCCAAGACTTAATACATTCTCAAAACACACATTGAATTCCTAGAGCTTCCAATATAATACCTAAACCCTTGCATCGCTCTTAAACACCTTAACACTTGTTTTCTTCTCTAGTAAACATTCATTCACCTATTACACTTCCTAGTTCACCAAAACCACTTAAAACACTTAGAACTTCTTACACATTTTCCCAAATTTGGCCATAGCTTCTCTAGTATATACCCACATCCAAACACTTAGGTTTCTACCTTATTTCATCCAAGAACACCTAAAATCCATCAAACACATTTTATACACAAACTTCACACATTTTGCACTACATCACAATATAGTGCATAACTTAAATTGCTTGGCACTTAGGCCCTTAAATGCATGCTCTTAGGCCCTTAAATTGCATAAACCTTAAACACTGAATTTCCCACATAATAAAGCCTTTGACCTGCAAATACACCCAACAATACATATTCCTTTAATAAACTCCTTGAGAGTTTACTAGCTCATTACCATTTGCTCTTTAGGTAGTTTTAACAAGCATTATAATATTATTTCTCCTAAGGCATTAACCACATTGAGATAGCTTGTTTACCTCTTTTCCTCACAAATTTCCTTCTTGTTTCCTTACAAAACCGGTAGGGCATTTGGTTCCTTGCCACACAACTAAACAATATACCAACATTGAAATGAGTATATAAGCTTTAAGCTTTATCTCATTGTAAACCCTAGTTACATATATTATCTTAAGTATTAACATGATTGTTTTACCTTGGAATGGAAAGAGAGCTTGAATATATATCAAGAGAGGACTCCTCCTAGCCCTTGGAAGATTCAAATGAAGCTAGAACAAGGCAATATAAGAGCTCCATTAATGGTGAATTTTCGGACAACAATAAAACATGGAGGAAACATGGATTTTCTTTGAGTTTCCTTACCTTGAAGCAAAGGAGAACAAGAATATGTGAAAAGATGAGCTCAAGCTCCTCCCATGGTGGTTTCTCTTGGCACCGAAATGGAGGTTTTGAAGTTTTGAAGAGACAAGATTGTAGAGCTTGGCTTAACTAAGAGAATGGTGGTGTTTGTTTTTGATTTGGACAAGAGAGCAAGATTTTACATGTGTTCAAAGTTGGAACTTCCATGGTGGTAGTAGTATTACCGAGAGAGAATGAAGAAGAGAGGTTGGTGGTGGTGTTTGGAACCGTGGGAAATGAAGGAAAGGAAGGGAGAATGAAGATAGAACTTACTTTTTGAAGATATTTAAGTCTTAAAGCAAATAGTAACTATGAGTCACATTTATTTACTTAACAAGTTAACATACTTGGTGACTCCTCACTACAAAAACCGGCCACCATTATGCCTAGGAGGGTATACTAGTCTTTGTTGACCAATTTAATTACTTATAACATTATATGTTACAAACTGCTTATAAAAGTTACTATTCACAAACTAAGGCACATAGAAGTGAAATTTTTGATTTCCCACTAATATGGCCACCCAAATGATACTATATAGTACACATGTTAATTAAAGAGTAATGATGGACATTTAGCCATTCAAAACTCATTTACAAGACAATTTTTCAAAAACATGCTTTAAGACTCCTTAAAGCACATTTTGTGTTTTAACTTGTTTTCAAGCTTGGTTTTCTTTAGTAATGGATTTAATATGTTCATTAACATATAAATAAGGTATAGGTATGACCATTAGGTCTTATACAAATTTATCCCAAGCTTAGAGCACATTTTTGCTCTTATGACTTTAAGGTATTTCTTATGTTTTATTTGGTTTAACTGTCCACCAAAGTTTCTTAAGGACTTATTTAGCCTTATTAAATCATAATTAAATGTTATCAAGTCTTGGTAGGCTCTTTGGGTCCTAACCAAGTTCACTCATAGCTTAGAGCATGTTTTTGCTCAAACTGTGTCTCAATGCTTTATTGCATTTATTATGGTTTAAATTGTTCACTGATGTCACTAAGGCACTTTTTAGCCTTTACATACCATAATTTGATATTTAAACCACATATCAAGGTTTGGGGTATTTCAATAGGAGAAAACAAAAATGATACACCCGTGTCCTCTTCAGGATTCGAACCCAAGTCATTTAGCTATCTCATGTACACTTTAACCAGTTAAGCTACAAAGCAATTTAGAAAACTAACACAGCAAATGACAAATGACCTCTAATACGAGCTAAAAAAGAAATATAACGTTCTATGCTCCTCCCTAACCGGTTACACTTATGGCAAAATTCATTGTACAAATGTGGGAAAAAATATTAGATCTCTACTTCAAACTGAATAAATTCTTCAACAACGCTATCATTCTAAACAAGGATATACGGTAAAACGAAAGAATTCAATAAAATGAATTGTTTTCTTTTAAAAGTCATGCAATAACAGAATGCGAATAAATAAATAAGAAAATATGAAATCATGATAACGTATAAAATGAACGAATTGACATAATAATAAGTACATAAAATAATGAAATTGTACTAGTATGACGCTTGCGAAAGTATAAACAAATGCAATAAATTGGAAATTGAATTAGATGCATGTAACAATAATAAAGTGCTAATAATAACATGCACACAAAATAACAAAATAGTACTAGTACGACATAAGTAAAAATACAAGTGAATATCTTAAAAATGGAAACTGAGTCAACTATGCACGAATAGCAGCAAATAAGATTGTAAAAAGAAGTAACAAAATAAAATGAGGTGAGAGTGAGTTAAATCGAATTGGCGGCATAACGAAATATGTACATAAAATGATGAAAATGATTCTAAAAGTAATAACGATAAAAGCAAGTAAAAACAATTACTAGTAGAGGAAATGCAAGTAAATATATTAATGAAATGAGATGAGATAAAAATAAACAAGTAACGAGATAGCACAAATTAAAATAAAACGAATAGGCAAATAAAAAAACGAATAAAACGTAACTAACTAACATGAAATAAATCGAAAAATAAAATGGTAAGATAAGCAAATGAGGAAAAGGGATGGATTTGAAAACGGATGCTTTGAGAATTAATTAAAAAAAATTGTCATAACATGTCAGTTTCAATTTGGTATGCACATGAACAAGTTTTAAAAAGAAAGGCGATGACCCTCTTATTTTATTTATCTTTCGGATTTTTCTTTATAGGGTGAGAATTTTTGGTGTCTACAGATGGCTCCCCTTGATTCAATTCTTCAAGGGAAGACTTTCAGAATTGGATCAAGGTTGAAAGGGCGCCAAAAATTCTCACCGCGGTTTATGAGATGCAACTACGATTGCAAAAGGATAGGTAGGGGTGAGCATTTGGATTGGATAATTTGGATTTATCCAAAATCCAAATTAACCGATTTTTTTTCAGATTTTTAACCGAATTTTAAAACCAAATTCAAAATTTCGGTTATTCGAATATCCAAATTATAATTCGGTTTGGATTTCGGGTTTAACCTTGTAAAATTCAGTTAATCGAATTATCCAAGCTTTTTTTTAAAGAAAATCCATAAATCTTTCCTTAATAGTTAATACTCTTTAAACATGACAAACAAAACGTTAAAATTGAAAACCCTATCTTGCATTGCTCCAATCCTTCAATTATATAATGTCATACTATTCTTTTTTAGTGAAATTAATTATATATAACTGGTTGTTTTGGAACATCGTTCATCGTTGCTCACCCCTAGTTTGATGTAACTAGTCTAATGTTTGAGTGAGTTCTTTCTGTTTCTATTGTGATGAATTGGCAACTAGGGAATTCACAATTTTCTAGCAGCTTATGGTTATTACTGTTGTTGATGATGAACATGAAACAAAAACATGTGTTTGGTTTTTTTTTTAAAAAAAAATTTGGTTAACATAAATCCAATTTATAAAATAGGTTTTCGGTTTTTTTAAATTTCGGTTAATTGAAATCCGAATTGAAGGAAAATTTGGATTTCAGTTCGGTTTTCGGTTTTCAACTTAAAAAAATTTCGGATTTTGGATAATATGGATTTCGGTTAATTCGGTTTTGATCAAAATTTGGATAATTCGATTAAAAATCGAATTAACTGAAATCCAATTTTTTTTTTACAATTTGGATTTCGGTTAACCGAATTATCCAAATGCTCACCCCTAAGGATAGGAGGTGCATGACCAGCATATGCCGTAAAGATTGAATGCAAAAATATTTACAATTAGTCTAGAATACGAAGGTTTTGATGGGTGAGGGACAAGCCATGAACACAATGGTTGGATTCGCTAAACAGATTTTGAACATGAACAATTGTTGGGTTTGGTGCATGAGGGCTTATGACGAACCTCAACTGGACCTCTTGACATCCAGTTCTAGGACTTACAACGAGCCTAGAATGCAAATTCAGTACCATACTAGTAGCACAATAGCTGCCTAGCAGATGTAAAACGGGAAAGCGACCGCACTAGTAGCACAATAGCTGCCTAGCGGGTGTAAAATGAGAAAGCGACCGCATTAGTAGCGCAATAGCTGCCTAGCGGGTGTAAGATAAAAAAGCGACCGCACTAGTAGCGCAATAGCTGTCTAGCGGGTGTAAAACGAAAAAGTGACCGCACTAGTAGCGCAATAGCTGCCTAGCGGGTGTAAAATGAAAAAGTGACCACACTAGTAGCGCAATAGCTGCCTAACGGGTGAAAAACGAAAAAGTGACCGCACTAGTAGCGCAATAGCTGCCTAGCGGGTGTAAAAATGAAAAGCGACCGCACTAGTAGCGCAATAGCTGTCTAGCGGGTGTAAAACAAAAAAACGACCGCACTAGTAGCGCAATAGCTGCCTAGCGGGTGTAAAATGAAAAAGCGACCGCACTAGTAGCGCAATATGTAACACCCCTCTCAAATTGACACGTAATAGTCACTCACGTTAACAGATAAATAAAGCGTCTTACAGCGGAAGAAATAATAACAACAGAAATACTCACTCGGGTGTCACCTGCCGTTACTCGCCCATGCGAGTAACGAAGCAGAACTAAATCCAACAACCAAAATACACATCACTACTAAACCGCTGTGACAACGAGATATCCCTATACATCATACTAAGCCCACATCCATAACAGTCAACAAGTGAGCGTCTACTCAAATCCCAGTTAAATACAACTTTACCGTCATACATCCACGCTGATATCGTTATACAATAAATTCTTACGCAGTAATTGAAGTAATGCTATCTACCCTGTTCCCGCACTTCAGCTTCAATGAAGATCAACAACCTGCACAATAAGTGTACTCTCAGCGATAGACGCTGAGTACGCCGGGCCTGGACCCTATTGGTCACTTGTAATTTTTAGCCATCTTGATATTAGATTGATTTCATGCTTTACCATTTAACAGATATAATAAGTACTGTAACAACATGCATGATTATATAACCATCCATCCAATCCAAACAGTCATTTATAAATATACACAGCACAGTCACACATCATACAATACGATAGTATTGGTAACTCATACGTCGTATGTTAACATCATCACGTAGTACAACATTCGGCCCCCCGGGCCCTCACATATCATTTGATTTGGTTAGCTCTGTTGGGCGTCAATTAGGACAACCCGAAATATACTCACTTGGACAGTGGTCCCACGTACACACATGGTGCTCACTGCCCTGATCATCCGAAGACTCTGGGACTATTTCACTTTGCCTTTGTAAAGGGGTCCATTTAGGTGGCCAAGGGCCTGGTGCCAATGGTAGCACACTCCGCTTGACGATCTATCTAGGTTCGTTCAGGATTAACTAGGGCAAACCCGATACGGGATAACCCAATAGATCTCTACGCGCGACCAGCACATCACTTTCATTCACACTCCACTGTTAACTTCTTTAGTTAGTAATTCAGTTACAGTTTTATTTATGGAGAACATCACTTATTTTGTTGGCTGCCCTGTGGGTCTTACGCATGCCTAGAATGATTCTAGGTAGTATTCATGTTCGAGTCGAAGCTCTGGGGACTGACAATGTCGTGTCCTGTTCCTAAGTGTTTTACTTAGGTTATAACTACATACTTGTATTACTTAGCGTATTAGGTTAGACAATGGTAATTCCAAATCACACGTCTCGCATATGTAGTTTAATATAAGTCGATCTTATAGTCGACGAAGTATTAGTCCCGTAGGACGTTCGTGCATAAAAAAATAATGCAGTAGACATAGATGTCCATCACACACATAATCACATACATACATCCACACAAGTTATTTATCAAACAAATCCGAGCCCGAGGAATTCCTCAGGACAACCCGGATCAAACCCCTTTACAAACCGTACACCTTGGACCAAGGATGCGCAATGTAGTCCTCTAAGCTTCTCGAGCGCGCACGTCCGACAGGTGGCTAACAATACGAAGAACGCTAAATGTCAATCCACATGACAATACGATTCGCTATTTCCGAATAACGTCAGTAACCCCGGTTTTACACCCCCGGACTTTCAACTGCTAATAGTTAAGGTATCGTTATCCTTAAAAACTCTTTACTCGTAGTATGTATTAATATACGGTTTACAAGGACGTCGGTTTTTATTCGAACGTCATGGCTAACGTTTTCAAACGTAGGAATTATATTTCCAATCCCATAGTATTTTATAAACGATACGCCTGATACAAAATTTGTTCGTTCTCGTATATTTAATTCAACTGTTACATCGCATGCATAGGTATTGTTATAACATATAGTTGCATGTATGGTATATACTTGAAACCTATGGTTGCATGCATTCCATGCAACGTTAATTTATTTTACATAGTATATTACTATTCTTTAATATACCTTACATTATACAACTTCCCAATTATATAACAACTTGTATTCATTTATATCCTTATGACATTATAGTATATGCTTATACTTATAAGTTAACATTTATTATTTACTATTATATGGTTTGTAACCATATTATATATGCATGTTATTTGCGCCAGCATATATGTATATCACATTAATTTCTAATGAAGTATGAAACTTTATATTATGTATATATATTATTCCTTATGCAGGGTTTATTTAACCATTCCAAAATCTTATATTAACCATAGTATTTTGTGTCATTGTATACCATAGTTTATATTTTCCTTTCGATATATATATATATATATATATGTGCGCTAGCATGTTAGTCTTTTACAAACTATGCTTTTGACCACATAACATTATGTGTTTCATTTATATCATGATATCATATGGTATGATATTTTATATGTCATTACACTTTATAACATATAGTTTTGGTAATTATATATTTGTACCGAAAATAGTGTATACATATAATACACTTACACTTCTTCATTCCCATAATTTCCTTTTTATTACATATTACCCTCCTGAAATACCCCAAACCTTGATATGTTGCTTAAACATTAAACTATGGTATATTAAGGCTAAAAAGTGCCTTAGAAACATTAGTGAATGATTTAAACCTTAGTAAAACAATAAAGTACCACAAACACAGTTTGAGCAAAAACATGCTCTAAGCTTGGAGTGAACTTGGTTAGGACCCAATGAGCCTACCAAAACTTAATAACATTCAATTATGATTTGATAAGGCTAATTAAGTCCTTAGGAAACTTTGGTAGACAGTTAAACCAAACAAAACACAAGAAAACACCTTAGAGTCAATTTAAGCAAATACTTGCTCTAGACTTGGTGTAACCATGTATAATACCTAAAGCTCATTCTTAGACATTATAAACATGATAATGAACATGTTAAACCAATTACCAAAGAAAACCAAGCTTGAAAACAAGTTAAAACACAAAATGTGCTTTAAGGAGTCTTAAAGCACATTTTTGAAAAATTGTCTTGTAAATGGGTTTTGAGTGGCTAAATGTCCATCATTACTCCTTAATTAACATGTGTACTACTTAGTATCACATTAGGAAGTATAAATCAATGGGAAATCAAAAATTTCACAAATATGTGCCTTGTTTTGTGAATAGTAACTAAAATAAGCTAGTTTATGACATTAGTCAACTTAAGTGATTTAATTGGTCAACAAAGAACAAAATACCCCATTTGGCTATAGGGGGCCGGTTTCCAACATGGTGAGTCACCACCATTTACAATTCAATTAAAGAAAGGAAGACATAAAGTAAAGTACTATTCTACTTTATTACATAAATATCTTAACAAGAGTACTCTGTCACCTCATTCTCTTATTTCTTCCATCCTCACCGATTTCTTCATCTTCTCCCAAGCCCCCATCGGTTTTGCTACAGCAAACCCATTCTCCAACTTCCATAGCTTGTAACTTCTAGCTCCATATACCAAATCAAATTCTAAGACCATATTTGTCTTAGTTAGGCCAAGCTCTACACTTTCTCTTTTCAAATCTTCAAGAACTCCATTTTGGTGCCATGAAGAATCTCCATTGAAAGCTTGAGCACCTTTCCATGTTGTCATTCTCCTTTGCTTCAAGGTAAGGAAAACCAAAGAAAATCTAAGGTTCCTCTCATTTTGTACATGTTCGAAAATTTCACCTCACAAGGGTGCTTTGTTTTTCTCTTCATAGCTCCATTTCAATCTTCTAAGGACTAGGAGGAGTCCTACCTTGCTTTAATCAAGTTCTCTTTCAAATTCCAAAGGTAAATATCATTTTAGTGTATTAAAACACTTATGTTAAACTAGGGTTTGTATATGAGTTTAAGTATGAATTCTTAAGCTCACTACCCTTATATGTGTGTGTGGATAGAAGGTTGACAAGTGATCAAGTTCCTTGCTAATCTTCAATCCAAGGAAACAAGAAAGAAGTTTGGGAAGAGAAGAGGTAACTAACCTATCTTGAGTATGTCTTAGTGTCTTAGGAAATTGAGCTTTGAGTTGCTTGATAAAATACCAAAGGAGCCAATGACAAAATGAGCTAGTGAATTATTCTCAAGAGAATTATTAAAAGGCATATGTGATGTTGAGTGTATTTGCAGGTCAAAGGCAATATATATGTGGGAAATTCAGTGTTTAAGGTTTATGCAATTTAAGGGCCTAAGAGCCATGTTATTTAAGGGCCTAAGTGCCAAGCAATTTAAGTTCATGCACTATATTGTGATGTAGTGTAGTTTGAGG
Source organism: Limonium bicolor (assembly GCA_023374045.1). NCBI lineage: Eukaryota > Viridiplantae > Streptophyta > Magnoliopsida > Caryophyllales > Plumbaginaceae > Limonium > Limonium bicolor. Next base: position 306,419,674 of record CM041777.1, on the reverse strand, counting down.
TTTAGTTTTGTGTATAAGAATGTTCTTGATGGATTTAAGTGTCCTTGGATGTTTAATGGTGAAGACTATGTGTTTTGGTGTAACAAGATTTTAGTAGAACCCATGTCAAAAATTAGGTAATGGATAAGAAGTTCTAGGTGTCTAAATGATGTTTGGTGACCTAGGTTGAACTAGGAATGATTAAGGTTTAAATAGGTGAAAGAAGGTGAATTAAGGTGTTCTTAAATGTTAAAGTGTCTTGGTCATTATCTTGGAGGATTTAGAATGCAAATGAGAGTTAAGGATACTTCAAGCCATGGTGAGATTGTGTTAAGGATTTATACAAAGGTTGGTAACAATGAGGAAGTAAGGTGTTGTAAGGAAGATGTTTGAACTTGTGGAATAAATTCTTGGAAGGACATGAAGTATTTTGGTGGTCTAAATAATGTGTGGGAACATGTTAATAACCTGAGGGGGAAACATTATAAGTGTTGGGCATTTTGGCAAGAAATGAGTAAGTGTTTAAGGGTATAGCAAATGAGGTTTTTGGCACGTCTGAACTTCCGTCCAAACTGGGACGTTCGGACATGCCCTGTTGCGCGTAAGTTTCCTGAGTTTTAAAGCTATGTCCGAACTACCATCCGAATTTGGAAGTTCGGACACACCCATCTCTTTTCTCTGATTTTGCCTCGACCAGTGTCCGAACTTCGGAAGCTCGGACACATGTTCGGACATTCATCAGTTTTCACCCTTTTGACTCTCGGCATGCGTCCGAACTTGGGAAGTCCGGACACAGGTTCGGACAAGGTGCTGTTTTGACCAAAAACTTTGTTTAAGGTTAGGAAGTGATATCTAATGATGGGGAGTGATAAGTAATGATGTTATGAGGTGGTTAAGGACATGATAAGTGAGTTATAATGATAATTGGATGGGTGAAAAGTTGTATTAAAATGAAAAAGTAAAACGAGTTAAAAATGTGAAGTTGTTTAACCGATTAACGGGAGTAAGTCATGAGCATTAGACTTTAAACAAACAAGTTACCCCGGTGTTAATGAAAGTAAATGTAATGTTACCAGTTGTTCAAAGACGTTAGGAGGAACATGTGATGGCACGTTAGAGTGAAACCCCGGTGACAGGTATGGTTTTCTTGCAACCTGTGTCCTACCGGATTACACCGGTTTGTATGCCAATGTGTTTTTCTGAATGTTGCCACGTTATAAGATAAAAGTATGTAATGAGTTTACAGTAATTCATATATGTGGCGTGCCTAGTTCCGATACCGTTTAACCTCGAAAGTGTTAAACCTTAGTTAACTAAGTCTAGGAACACATAAGAGATCGGTATTCGGATTCAACGTCCCGAACCATGGGGGCGTTCTAACCACGGCTATGCGTGAGTTAGTTGTGTGATGTTGTGTGTGATGTTTGTTGTAAATGTATGACCCTCCTTTGTGTGATTAACTCAGTTGTAATACTGTATTGTGTGCTGATGTGATAGTTTCCACAGCAGAGTCTTTATATGTGAATATTAATATATTATGGGGGGGTGAGGAATCCGGTAGTTCCGGTCGCGCGTTGTTTGGGAGTTGTTGTATACAGTTTCTTCAGCTTCCTCTCTGTTGGTTGTCTTCCTTCATTGGTCTTCAATCACCCCTGAGCTTAACCAAGGCTCTTGACTCACGTCTGTTGGGGATTATGTACGGTGTGTTCGGATCACTATGTCTGATCCATCTTTGTGTTAAGTTTTCCGTTCGTCTAACAGGACGGTAACGAGTTATGTAAACGAGCTTAGCATGAGTTTGGCAGCATTCTCTAGGCTCTTCCAGTGAACTAACTATGCTTGGGGCAGTTCCTAAAGAGATCCGTACCTGTTATGTTATGTGTTATTGATGTACTGCAATGCTTATTGCGATGTGATGATATAGGTTGTTAAAATGTGGAGTGTGTGGATCATGGATATGAATCCCAGTTTATAGTAAGAGGCGTTTATGGATTACCCGACTAGTGGGTAAGTGTCGTCTATTGAGGAAATAACTCCATTAGAGGAGAAACACTCTAGGGTTAAAGAACACAATGAGTGATTTATTAAGTGTAGATGTGTTGTCTGTTTGTTGAGCCCTATTGTTGTGTGTATGTAATGTGATATGTGTTTATGGTTACATGCATGGTTAAAATATAATCAGCCGCATGCTAAGACGACAATTAGTTGTGCGTGGCCCGGTAGCATGTGGGCCACGAGATTACCATACCAGCAAAGGTGTTGAGCCCCTTGGGGGCCACCCTTTTCTTCCTTTTCTATTTCAGGTACAAGGAGCTGGAAGCCGTTCGAGAGTAGGACGGGGTAGTTGTTATACATGGGTAGCCATTTTAATTGTATATGTATTGTAGGTGTAGTAAGACCGAAATTATTATCGGCATTAGTTTGCAAATATTCGGTACAGTTGGAAGGTATATGTATGTTGTTGTTGTTGTAAATGGAAAGGGATAGAGTGTGCAGTCGCTCGGGAATCTAGTCCATCAGACCAATACAATGTATATGTAATAGCCTTGTTAGCCACGTGGGTGGTTGACGGCGTGTAACACCAACGAGTTAAGTAATGTGATGAAGTATGTTTTCCGCTGCAGTTAGTTGTTAAAAGTGTTGTTGTTAGTTGGGGTGTTACTGATGACTGAATTACCGAGCTTAGGAAGTACCGAGTTAGGATTTTAGTACTTTGGGTTAAGGGTTGAGTTATAGCGTGAGAGATACGCTAGTTAGGAACTACCAGTGAATACTGGAAACCTACAATATCCTTCCCACCCCCCACAATCCCTAATTTAAAATTCGGGAAAGAACGCCAGAGAGATGGAAGTCCTCTCATACTCGGGAAATCCGATCTGGCTGTTATTAAGTACTTCTGTGAGAACGGAGAACCGGTCATACGGTAGATTCCAAAGAGTAGGAATCCCAGAGACGGTTTCTACCTGAACAATGTTAACCGCATTAAATAGCGAAGAATGAAGAATTTTGTGTATAGGAGAATAGAATTTCCGGCAACCTGGGTCGACCTGCCGAGCAGTCGAGAATAACCAGCTTGCAACGCACCAACTGTGCAACAGGCAAGAAGTAAAGTAACGGAACCCGAGACACATGTCTACGGGAAAATAATACGCCAACGGTATACCAACCGACGAAGGAACTACAACGTAGTACCCAAACAAGCGACAAGTCTCAGTAACCACGACAAATGCGTGGAACGGGCTACGAAGAGGATACAGTACTAAGTAAAAGGGGGTCTCCAAGAATGGGAAACACCCTAGTTAATAATTGTCATGTGAAGACAGTGGGAAGTCACCCAGAGGATTTATTGTCAGGACTGTAAGGTCAAGTAAGGGCCTACAAGGCCACTGATAACAGTGCGGGTAAGAACAATACCGCAACCGGTGTGTGTTTTACCGAGAGCCAGTTAGCATGGCGCACTTGCCATGGCAAGTGCTGCTATAACAGGCTGTTCGGGAATTTTTTTTTAACAACTACAAGTACTTAGTATAGTACGACGAAGTTAAGTGAGATCATCATAACTGTGGAAGGGCTTAAAAGCCTAACCCTTGTAAATGGAAATAAACCAGTCAGCGAGAAGCTAGACTTGGCTAAGGCAAGAAGACGTTGTGAAACCATGAAGAATTTTTCTTTCAAGCTCAAATTTATTTCAAACTCTTTCTTTCAAAAGCAAGTTTTCTTTCAAACTAATACTTATTTCTAACCTTCTTTTAAAACCAAACCAGAAGACCTACCCCGGCCAGTGCCACACGGTAGGTAAGTTATACCCAGTTTACTTTTGAATAACCGGAAAGGAAACCGGTAAACCCAAGGGTAACAACTCGGGGGGGAATGAGCGAATTCTAAATAATACAGCAGTGGAGAGACTTTCCCTCGATTAAGTTCGGGAAGCATGGAATGCATGTTGTCATAGGACAATATAAGGGAGTTGACAGCAGAATACTTCACCTAGGCGTGTGACGGACACTACGAGTGTACCAACTGTAATGTGGGACGACTGCACTCCGATAGGAGCTTGTGGGCCTGACAGACCTACTTATGGGTTACTTGGGTATGTAGCAATGTATCAGCATGGTACCCCACATATGTATACGAGTAGAGTTCGGAACACGGGAAATAGTCGACTCCATATTACGGTCAGCAGTAAAAGTCAAGCAAGAGCAACTGATTACCATGAATGGTTAAAGTAAAAGGACCTAGATAAGTTAACGAGGCTAAAAGGAATTAGTAAACTCATTTTAAGGAAATGTTTAAGAGTCAGGAAGTGCGAAGTGCACTGACTGTTATGTAAAGACATCACATATGTCTTAAGGATTCTCAGGGATAAACATGATAGTTGGAACGGTGATCCAGCCTATACATGGCAAGGCCGGTGCCTGATATGGACATGTTAATGTGCAACGGACGGGATGAAACTCCCAGAATGAGTACCTACACCACAAGGAAATGTTGATCTTCACAGAAGAAGATAATAAGTCAGTTAGGACGCAAAACGCCGTGGCTAACTGAATATACCAATAAGTGCGAACCAGATGTAATGACATAAATTAGCAACACCCAGGAGCAATCCTTGAAGGGTGTTCACATCAACAATTGTTGCACGAAATAATGTGATAGAAACGCAAGGACTGAAACTAACACCCAGTTTAAGCATAAGTCGTCAGGAGACAGACTGACAATCCTAAGGGGCATCCCATGAAAGGAAACGGAATGCAACGACCTTGTCATGGAGCCCAATATGATATCCAAACCATGTAATGTGGTACAGGGAAGTAAATGTGTGTGAACAGCCTACAATGAGCAGAGCTCAAGGCAGTAAGGCTACTAAGCCACAAGCAAATGTGTTAGGTAAATTTGAATCGATTGTAGAAGTCTATGTTGTACAAGTAAATAGAGCGGAGAACGAACCACTGCTTTATGGGTGGGGATACCTCTCGATACTATGAAGCCGCTAGAGTGGTAGTTATGTGAACCAAGTTCAAGAAACATGTTAAGGATTGACCATGTTGTCATTGCGAGAACAGATAGTTTGGTAGCATGTGTGTATAAATGAAGCACCGAGCTGAATAACGCCGGCTTGTGACTCGAGTGATCAACGCTCAAGGAGCATTCAGTAGTCATCCAAATGAAGGACGAACCAAAATACTAATGATGTAAGTATATGAGTGGAAGCTAATATGATAGTGAATACCATATAAGTTGATGTTATACAACGAGAAAGTGCACGGTGCGCAGTAAGTGACCGTTGTATAAGTGTTGTTAAATAATAATATGGCAGATAAGACCAGTTATGAGTTAAACTCAGTGGAGATGCATGGTAAGTGATGATAAACAGACTGGGCAATAAGCCAGTAGTTGGTACTATGTGATAAGGAACTCAGTGTGGATTCCCATTGCAGTCGCATAAGAGATTTACTGCCAAGAGTTTACCCCTCTGCACTCTGTATGACTGAGTGTTTTGGTATTGCATTTGTGCAGTAATGATCGAGTGCGATAGCTAGGATTCGGGAAATGTTAATTATGGTGGAAGTAGAAGGCGGCATATAACCCCATAGTGACCGATGCATAGGAAATGTAAGGTCGTACCAGTGAAAGAGTACTTGTACAGAACCAAATGTGGAGGCTTGTGCAAACAGGGAAAATGTTCTACTAAAACTAAATTGATAAACCTAGAAATTAATAAAACGAAAATCCTGTCGAGTTGCAAAAATCCCGGTCACTATAGTATAGAAAGTTAAGCAACCAGATATCGAACCACGGGACTTGAATAAATAAGCCTAAGTCCTAAGAAAACTTGAAATTCAGGGGGTTGTGAATTGTTTTTGTGATTGAATTGAATAACTGCAAATCAAAGTTTAAATGAACAATTAATGAGAGTAAATGATGAGTTTGATAAAATGAATGAAACTCCGGGTTCAGGCTGTTCTTTGCTGGATAAATCTAGCAAAATCTACAATTCAATTATGAGAAATGGAAAGGCCAATTCTTAAACTCTCTTCAATCCTAAATCTTAGTTAAAGGAAGAGCTCACCTATCAAAACATGTCAACTCTAATCTAGCAGTTGGCAAAACACATACAGGCGGATTACGTGCGAAGAATTATTAGCGTTTGTAGGAGAGATTATCTATCCGACTAATCTTTCCCCAAATCTCCAGGTTAATTCGAACTTCCTATTAATCACCTTATCTGATCCTAACAGGATTCGCTAAACAACTCTATAAATGCGCAAATTTAATAGAGAAGATAAATGATAATCATTAACCTAGAAACAATCCATTACAATCTCATAATCAAATTGCAGAAATCCTAACTAAATTGTATCCATCGTGAACAACCCTGCCCCAGAGTTAATCCCTACTAGCCAGACATTACAAAGAAGCAGATAAATACAATCAAAAGAGAATTCATCTAAAGGAAGAAAAACCCTCGAATTGAGTGATTATCCAAGCTCTTAGACTGCCGGCGCAAGGTTGAAGATGATGGTCTGACTCCCTTCTGTCGATGCTCCTCCTCAATGATGATAATGTGCTTGATGAATGTGGATGAAGGTGAAGCTGATGCTGATGGTGTGGATGGGTGGAAAGAGCGTTGTTTACCAGCGTGAGAGTGTCGTGATGTAATGATAGGTAATGAATGATCCTCCTCTCCACTGATTAGGTCACTTAAATAGAGTTTCTTCCTCTTTCTCCCTTCAAAACGCCGAACTTCTGCTGAAATTTTAATCGCGTCCGAACATTGGTCCGACCTTCAATGTTCGGACACACTACTTTGAGCGCTCAAATTCCAAAAGTCTCGACTTGTGTCCGAACTTGGATGTTCGGACACAAGTTCGGACATGCACCGTAGGTCAGACTTCTGACTTTTCTCATTGTGATTCTCGAAACCATGTCCGAACTTCAAAGTTGGGACGGAAATTCAGACATTTCATCAGGCACAGCGCACGAACTCTCGACTTGCGCCCGAGCTTGGAAGTTCAGACACAAGCTCGGACATACCTTCAAAATCCTCTAAATTCATCGTTCTAACTCCAATTTGACCCCCGTTTGTTGCATCATCTCCCTCGTGAGTTAATCTACTGTTTCCTTGGCTTTTCTCTGCATTTAACATAGAAAAAGTTATCAAGCCTTAACAAACAACAAACCAAAGGAAAAAGTAAGATAAGTGTGGAATATTGTCCATGCGCGTATGAAAATTAAGCATTAAAGACCGCTAGAACCATTCGTATTTCACACTTATCAAACCTCCTAACACTTAACCTTTGCTTGTCCTCAAGCAAAACAGGAGTAAGATACCTCAAAATGCCTTAGTACCAAACCTTGGGTTTGCACAAAATAAAAGGGATTTAAGCCACAATAACAACCCAAGAATTAATCTGCTCTTAACTGCATGTCTCTTAAACAATGAAACACGCTTTTAAAACAAAAGATTATGAAGAAGTTAAATCATGAAGTCAAAACATATAGTAACTCGGAACCTTCCAACCTTTTCTCTTCTCAACCCGTGGATGACAAGGGGTGTGAAGTACTGCCATATTCCGCAGAACCCTTCAACACCACGTACTCATGATCTAATTAAAGGATTTTCCATAAACATAAGACTTTTAAGAGCTTCCTTTTTTTTCTTTTTGCATACATATTGATTTTTCTCGCGTAAATAATTCATCCCAGCCTTTTCTCTCCATCCTTGTATCGGTATTCGGTCTTTTATCCCAGATCAGACGATCTTAGGTAAATGGGTGATGAAGCACCCAAGGACTTAATAACCGGATGGAAGAGACCTGTTTTGGTTCAGAAAATAACTCAGATCAGAGGAGTACCTAGCCTTTATCCTTCATTCCAGACATTCTCATCATTCCCAAGGTTCCAAGTTAAACCAGTTCTGACTCCATAACCAACTTGTCCTAAGACATTTAATAGAATTCAGTCATTTTGAAAATATGAGAACACACAGCTCTGAGCAAATTAATCCTTAAAGTCATCACCGGACTCAACTCCACAACGAAAATATCTACCCAAGTATTCAGCACCTAGCACTCTAAGGAACTTACCTCCATATAGCCCAAGACTAAACAAAAATTAGTGCGGGATGCAAAATAAATGGCTGACACATTCAGAAAGATCTCCCCCTTCCTCACACTTAATGAGGCAATGTCCGCATTGTTCAGGAAATTATCACAAGAAAGAGATCGTACTAAATGTGTCAGACACAAGGGTGGAAGCGAAGAGTTACAGAATTATACACGTTATAGCATGGGCCGAACATAAACCAAAAAAAAAAAACTGAAAACTCCCCTATTTCTTTTGTGATGATGAGGAAGAGGTTCTTCCTCACACTTAGTGTCCTGGTATGGGAGAATGTTTCCTCACACTTGCTTCCAAGCTAGTGTCCGGCATGGAGTCAGCACGGTAAAGCATACTTGCACACATTCAACAAACAAAACAGAGAAGTATGCTAGAGGCATCGCATTAGTGACAACTAGTATTCGGAGTTTAAGAGAAGAACAAACTAAAATCGAAATAAAAATACAACCCAGTCGAAATAAAAGAAATAGGTCTAACACAACTGAAAGTAAATCCAAAAAGAAGTCCAGATATGGCTTCTAAACAAAAGTTGCATCAACCAACAACATGATCACTATGGGGGCGGGTAGTACGCCTGCCACTGCTGAAATTGAGCGAGCAGAGCCTCATAGTCATCCTAAGAGCGTCGTGCCTGCTGTTGTAGAGTCTCGATCTCCGCCTGATAGCGACGGTCCATCTCCTCAAAACGAGACTCTAGCTGAGTAAACTCATAGCGAGTGACATACTCGCTCCCAGGGGCTGGCAGTGCAAGAAATGCGTCCTCTTCTTCAGCTCTAGCAGTAGGAGCGGGCTCTGACAGACCCTCACCCGCCTCTCGCTGGCGCTTCTGTGGTCGCGGGGCAGCCTTCTTCCTCCATTCCCTCCCGTCAAACTCGAACCACATCTTCTTCAGGGCACCCACATCAATAGGGGACCCGCAGCATGCAGCCCCGCAGAAGGAATGGTGACCATCTGCCTCCTAAGGATGTGGCAGATCATGACCGGATAGCCTAGCTTGTGTCGGTCCTTGTGCTCCATAATATACTGCAGATGCAAGAAGATCACCCACGACAAGTAAGTAATCTCAGCAGCCCTAGCAAACGACGGATTTAGCACTGCCTGAAGAAGAAAAAATGTGGTTCAGGTCTGAGCTCTGACGTGGGAGAACTTTCGCAGCCAGTAGTGCGAAGAGGACTCTCTCCTCGGGCTCTGGAGCAGCTCAGCAGGGATGACCTGCTTTGATGGGTCATCCCCTCTGCGTCGTCGTGGCCCCTGAACCATGAGGGGGGTGTAGTGGTTGATAGCTGCTACCTTGAAGTCATTGGGGTTGAGGTGCTGAGGAGGGTCGGGGGCGGGATAAGGAAGGTCCAGATAGCGAGCAATCTCCATCGTGGAGACTGTCACTCTATCACCATCAACAATGGATTTAATCTGGCCGTCCTGGTAGATTGCATTCGCATAGAACATGCGTACCACTCGTTCAGAATACTGGCCCCCCATATGCAAAATATTGCCCCAACCAAATGGGTTCAATAATCCTCTCAGCCCTAGCTGAGTCTCCAGCTCCGGCACCACACACCGTTCAGCAATAATGTCCATATCTTTGGCGAACCACTCTCTGGCTGCCTCATTTCTAAATTCATCCTGCTGAGTTCGACGACTCGAGCTTGCGCCGGTTCTCCCAGCCCTTTTACCACGGCCTGTAAATCGGCTTAACATCTGCTCATACAAGGGCAACCAATGTCAAATAAAGGAAGGCAAAGAAATAGTTCGAAGTATGCACTGAATTATCCAAAATTCGACAGAGTCTCCCCTAAAAATTCAGTATTCTTCCACAACAAAGATTTATCAGCTTTTTCATTCGCAACGGAGAACTACTACCAGTGACCAGCAGAGACTTAATCAATAGAAAATTGCAGCAGTTTAAACCTATCCTGTCCTAGTCTCAGTCAACAGTTTTATTTCAGCCATATAAAATCCACAGATGCAAAATAAAATCAAAATAGTGTGGTTCAACCACTTCTACCAGTAACTCAAACCACAACAGAAAATGAAGCTAATACATGTAGATTTAGTCCAGCACGTCACATTTCAAAACTTAGCACAAGCACAATAAAAGAAGTAAGGAAGTGGAGAAAATGCCTTGTTCAAGTCGAATGAGGAATTAGAAACAAGAAGAACAATAGAATCTGCAAGATTAGACTCAAAATCCACCAAATGCGACAGTTAGGGTGTCGGATCGAACAGGCTCAAAAATCGGGATTATTTGGGAGTTGCTGATCAATTTCAAGGTCTAGAGTGGTAGAGAATTGAAAAACGAGCAGATTGATAGCAAGAATGTGAGATTTGGTGGAGAAATGAGGGAGTTGTGAGAGATTGAAGAAGAGGGGAGTTAGGGGCGCTGTGTTCGTCGTGAGGAGGAAGAGAGGTTTTTAGAGATTTTTAAGTCCGCCCGCGCCCCTTTAATTCAGAATTTTCGAGGTGTCCGAACTTCATAGTTCAAACAGAAGTTCGGACATACATACCTGTGCAGTGCTTCACATCGTATCCGAACTTCGAAGCTCGGACCAAAGTTCGGATATCTCGTGTTTTTGTTTCGCCAAACTCTCGTATCAGCTCCGAACTTTGATGTCCGGACCGATGTTCAGACGTACCGTTTTGCACAGACTTCAAACCCTCGAACTACGTCCGAACTTCAATGTCTCGACTAAAGTTCGGACAGCACCCAAAATGCACCAAATTGTTTCTTTCTGCTCTCAAACCACTGTAAACAAAAGCATTATCCTAAAACAAAATTATAAACAACATAATAACACAAATTAAAGTACCGAAAACACTGGGTTGCCACCCAGTCAGTTGCTCTTCTTAATGTCTTTAGCTAGACAATTCCTGCTTGATCAATCAGAGCAAGTGTGGTGGGCAGCTTTACAACAGCCTACAGCGAATTCCTTCAGCTTTCTCAATTGCTTCCGCATTCACCAAGAGAATTTCTTTTTCACGTTCGAACTCGTCTCTTGAGAAATCATCTTCGCTGTAGGATTGGATTCAGTCTCCACAAAGAATATTGCCTGCATAGGGAAAAGCTTATGATCAGTACCTAGATAGCCTTTTAAACGAGCACCATTTACCTTAAAGGTTTCACCAGCCTTGTTCTCCAGCTCGTATGCTCCATAAGATGTAACTCCCACCTCTGAAGGGGCCAGCCCAGTGTGATTTTAGCTTCCCAGGAAAGAGACGTAGCCTAGAGTTAAAGAGCAGCACTAGATCCACCACTTTGAAGTCTCTCTTTGAATCATCCGGTCGTGGATCCTTTTTGTGCACTCTTTATAGATCCTTGAGCTGTCGTACGCCTGGTCTCTTAGTTCCTCCAACTCAGAAAGCTGAAACCGCCTCTTCTCCAGCATCACGCAAATCAAAGTTCAGAGCCTTTAAAGCCCAATAGCTCTGTGCTCAAGCTCAACTAGGAGATGACAAGCCTTCCCGTACACCAGCTTAAAAGGAGACATCCCTATGGGAGTCTTGAATGCAGTTCTATAGGCCCACAGAGCATCGTCAAGCTTGACAGACCATCCTTCCTGGAGGAGTTGACTGTCTTCTGAAGAATCCATTTTAGCTCTCGGTTACTCACTTCTGCTTGCCCATTAGTTTGGGGATGATAAGGTAAAGCAACCTTATGAGTCACCCCGTACTTAGTCATCAGGGAATCAAAAGCCTTGTTGCAAAAGTGAGAACCTCCGTCACTGATGATAGCTCTTGGCACACCAAATCTAGTAAAGATGTTCTTCTTCAAGAATTTCACCACAGTTCTAGCATCAGCAGAAGAGCAGGGGATTGCTTCGACCCATTTGGAAACGTAATCTACAGCAACGAGGATGTAGTGGTTTCCGTGAGAAGAAGGGAATGGGCCAGTAAAGTCAATACCCCAGACATCAAACAGTTCAACTTCCAGGATTCCCTTCTGAGGCATCTCATGCCTTCTTGACGTGTTCCCCATCCTCTGGCAGTTATCACAGTGAGCACAGAAGCGGTGGACATCCTTGTGCAGAGTGGGCCAGTAGAAACCACACTCCAATACCTTAGCAGCTGTCCTAGTAGGACCATGGTGACCACCTGCCTTCGAGAATGGCAGAACTCAATTACACTGTTAACCTCTTCATCGGAAGACACCTTCTAATTAAACCGTCAGCACATACTCTGAAGAGATAGGGGTCCTCCCAAACGTAATGACGGGCTTCAGAAAGAAACTTCTTCCTCCGGTTGTAGCTTAGATCATGGGGAATCAAACCAGAGGCAAGATAGTTAGCCAGGTCAGCGTACCATGGCTCTTTAACTTTCCAATTACATAAACTGTTTCGTCAGGAAAGAATTCATTAATGGGGACCCCGTCATCTGGAGTCTCAAGCCTAGATAAATGATCCGCAACCCCATTCTTCCCTTGCTTATCAAAACTTCCAAGTCGAACTCTTGGAGAAGCAATATCCATCTCAAGAGTCTGGGCTTAGAATCATTCTTTTGAAATAGGTATTTCAAGGCAGAGTGGTCGGTGTGAGCAATTACCTTACTTCCCAGCAAATAGGGCCTGAACTTGTCAAGAGCGAACACCACCGCAAGTAGCTCCTTTTCAGTGGTGGTGTAATTCTTTTGAGCCTCCGACAGAGTCTTACTTGCATACGTGATAACCCTCAAAATTTTATCTTTCCTCTGACAGAGCGCAGCACCAACAGCAAAGTCACTAGCATCTGTCATGACCTCAAAAGGGAGAGACCAGTCAGGGGGTACCACAATAGGGGCAGAGATGAGTTTACTCTTGATAGTTTGAAAGGCCTTCAAACATTCTTCCGAGAACTGAAACTTTACATCTTTCTGCAGAAGATCAGACAAGGGCTTCGCAATTTTGGAAAAGTCCTGGATGAACCTTCGATAGAACCCTGCGTGACCCAGAAAGGATCTAACTCCCCTGACTGAAGTGGGAGGAGGTAACCCCTCAATGACTTCCACCTTCGCCTTGTCCACCTGAATACCATCTTTGGAGACCCTGTGTCCAAGCACTATACCCTCATGTACCATGAAATGGCACTTCTCCCAATTCAAAACCAGGTGGGTCTCCTCACATCTGCCTAGTATCTGATCCAGCTGATCAAGACACACATCAAAACTCTGGCCATATACCGAGAAGTCGTCCATGAAGACTTCTATGCTTTTCTCAATAAACTCATTAAAAATCGCCATCATGCACCGCTGAAATGTGGCTGGAGCGTTGCAAAGACCAAATGGCATCCTCCTGTATGCAAAAGTGCCATAAGGGCAGGTGAAGGTGGTCTTCTCCTGATCCTCTGGCGCAATGGGAATCTGGAAGTAACCGCTGTACCCATCAAGGAAGCAGTAGAACTCCTGCCAGCTAGCCGCTCCAACATTTGATCAATAAACGGCAGCGGGAAGTGGTCCTTCCTTGTGGCTTCGTTCAAACGCCGGTAATCGATGCACATCCTCCAGCCAGTGGTCTGTCTTTGGGGCACCAATTCGCCTTTATCATTGGGCACCGCCACTATTCCTCCTTTCTTGGGAACAACTTGCACAGGAGAGACCCAGCGGCTATCAGAGATAGGGTAAATGATGCCTGCATCCAAGAGCTTCAACACCTCAGCTTTCACTACTTCCTTCAGGTTTGGGTATAATCTCCTCTGGGGCTGCCTCACTGGCTTGATACTATCTTCCATGTAAATTCGATGAGTGCAGAACCCTGGACTAATCCCTTTAATATCTGCCACTGACCACCCCAAAGCTCCCTTGTGCCTTCTTAACACTTCCAGAAGTCTGCTTTCCTGCAAACAGACAAAGAAAGAAATAATAAGGCAGGGCGCTACCCTCTACCAAGAAAGCATATTTAAGATTTGAAGGGAGAGTTTTTAATTCAAGAGTAGGGGGCTTCTCTACTGAAGGAACGAGCCTCTGAGTAGGCCTGTCCAGTGGCTCCACAGGAGGAGCATAAGGGCAAAAATAGGTTCGTCCCTGATTAAGCTGCTGGACAACACTAGCTACCTCAGTGCTCTCCTTGTCATCCTCAATCGAGTGGCATAACACCTGCTCTAGCAAATCAGAATTCTCAAGCAGGAAAGAAGAGTCATCAGTGTTTTTAGTGACAAACACATCATAATCATCAGAACAGTCGACATCAATAGAAAGCACAGCATGAGAAGAAGCATTTGTTCTCATCATCTTAGTAATGTCAAAACTAAGTTCCTCATTATTAAATTTAAGGGTGATCTTTCCTTTGTCAACATCAATCACAGTCTTAGCAGTTCGTAGGAACGGTCTACCCAAAATTAATGGCACTTCAACATCCTCATCCATATCAAGAATGACAAAATCAGCAGGGAAGAAGAAGTTACCAACACCTACCACAACATTCTCAACCATACCACGAGGTTTGATTGAGGAACGATCAGCTAATTGCAAATTAAAATTGATTGGGACAAGCTCACCAGCATGAAGCTTCCTAAACATTGAATAAGGCATCAGATTTATACTCGCTCCAAGGTCGCAGAGTCCGAACCCACAGTCCATCTCCAATGGTGCAAGGGATGATGGGCTGTCCTGGATCTCCACACTTTGGAGGAAGCTTCTGCTGGATGGCTGCAGAGCACGTCTCTGTCAGCTGAACAATCTCACTTTCCTTGAACTTTCGCTTGTTAGAAATCAAATCCTTCACAAAGCGAGCATAATTAGGCATCTGCTTGATAGCATCAATCAAGGGGATATTAATAGTAAGCTTCGAAAATACACTCAAAAATTTCCCAAATTGATCATCAAGTTCTTTTTCTTTCAATCTATTAGGGAAAGGAAGTTCCTTAGGAACCACCTTACCCTTGGAGTTTTTAGCAATCAAAGTATGAGAAGGGGAAGAAATAGGAGCCTGGGTCTCCTCAACAACTACCTCAGGAGGGGCTGGGGGCCCTGACGGTGCACCAGTGCTGAAGAAGGAAGACCGGTCTCCTCGTCAGCTTGATCCTCAGCCACTTGATCTCTATTCATCAGCTGCTTCCCACTTCTTAAGGTAACTGCTGCTACCTCTTCAGAATCTGAGCAATCTCAACTACCACGGCTTCTGAGACCGACACTGCCTTCAACTGTGCTTTAGGATTGGGGTCTGGTTGGGAAGGCAGTGATCCAGAAGGTCTCTGCTGTAGGAGGAACTGAGTCAACTGACTCATCGTTCCCTGCATCTCCACCATGGCGTTCTCAAGTTTTTGCTGACCAGCTGCCAATTCTGATTTATTACTGTTTGTTGCTCTTGAGACGCCATCAGTTTATCCACCATCTCCTTCAGATTAGCATTGTTTGAGCTCAGTGATGATTGCTGAGCTTGAGACTGCTGTGGCCTAAACTGATTGTATGGGGGCCTAACAAAACCGGGTGGTCCTCCCTGACTCGCCCTCTGAGGCTGCATCTGCTGTGAGTTGAGGGTTATTTGGATTTCCGTACCTCAGGTTTGGATGCTGATTCTGCATCCAAGGCTGCCTGTTGTACTGGCCAATTGCATGCGCCTCCTCAGTCTGCCTCATCTCAGCAACCATCGGGCAGTCCTCATAGTCATGGCTGTCTCCACACTGAGAACAGCATACCTCACTGGGACCAGTAGACATCTTCTTGACAGATTGCACAGGTGTCTGTCCCATAGTGAGCTGCTCGAGCATCTTCGCCATGTTACCCACCGTAGTACTTAAATGGGCCTGCTCAGCAGCAATTTGCTCCATCATAGGATCTGGAGTCCGAGAAGTCTGACCGACTGTGAACACTCTTCCACCACTGCTGCTCCACTGGCGGAGCTCCTCGCAGTAGGACTCCATAGCCGACATATCTTCTCCGCTCTTGGCAAGCAAGTTTCCACCCAGTGCTCTGACTCACCTCTATGCTCATCTCTCAGCCCTTGGAAGAACCCCTGGGCCAAAGATGTCGTGGTCTGACCCGTGATGAGGACACTGGCGGAGCAGCTCCTTGAATCTATCCCAGGCTTCGCAGACTGTCTCACTGCCGGACTGTCTGAAGGCGGTCAGGTCAGCGATCATCTGTCTGGTCCTGGAGATGGGGATGTACTTCTCATAAAATCTCTCCGTCATCAGCTCCCAGGTAGTGATGATACCGGGAGGTAGACGATGGAACCACTTCGATGCTTCCCCTGAGAGACTGTGCTGAAATAAGCACAGCCGAGCATACTCCTCTAGCCCCTGAGACATCCCCAACGAATCCAGATGAACTAAGAAACGATGGACATGGTCGAGCGCATCAGCCGGGTCTGCGCCTGAGAAGGTCCCTGCTGGATGATTCCTGACAGCATTTGTTTGATGGCTTGGTTTTTTTTTGCCATTCTGCTGTTAACTCTGCTGAGGTTTGGTAGAGTCAGGTCCTCTTCTAGGAGCAGCTGGCGGGCGATTTATTCTTCCCAATGTGGCTTGCTCATTATTTACTGGTCCGTTAGCAGCCATGGTGAAGGTAAGCGCTCTTCTTGCCCTACGAGCTGTACGGTTGATCTCTAGGTCTAAATTGAATCTTGGTGGGCCTCGAGATCGGGTACCGTGCATTCACCAAACACCTGCACAGCCACACAAATAAAACACGAAGTTTTTAAGTTAGTGGCTGTATGAACAGAACCGAACACAGCAAATAAAAAAATGCGTATAAACAACTACGAAAATGCTGAATGTAAAAACACAGCTCAATTGTTCAAACGGAATAAATTCAAAACTATTCTAAGAATCAAAACAAAACTAGCAAACGTAGATTTAATACTATAACCGAGTTAAAACAAAAAGGAAATAAATAGCGCAAATAAAATAAAGTAAAAACAATTGACAACCAGGGCAAAGGACTTGACAAAGTCAAGTCCCCGGCAACGGCGCCATTTTGCAAACAGGGAAAATGTTCTACTAAAACTAAATTGATAAACCTAGAAATTAATAAAACGAAAATCCTGTCGGGTTGCAAAAATCCCGGTCACTATAGTATAGAAAGTTAAGCAACCAGATATCGAACCACGGGACTTGAATAAATAAGCCTAAGTCCTAAGAAAACTGGAAATTCAGGGGGTTGTGAATTGTTTTTGTGATTGAATTGAAAACTGCAAATCAAAGTTTAAATGAACATTAATGAAGTAAATGATGAGTTTGATAAAATGAATGAAACTCCGGGTTCGGGCTGTTCTTTGCTGGATAAATCTAGCAAAATCTACAATTCAATTATGAGAAACGGAAAGGCCAATTCTTAAGCTCTCTTCGATCCTAAATCTTAGTTAAAGGAAGAGCTCACCTATCAGAACATGTCAACTCTAATCTAGCAGTTGGCAAAACACATAGGCGGATTACGTGCGAAGAATTATTAGCGTTTGTAGGAGAAATTATCTATCCGACTAATCTTTCCCCAAATCTCCAGGTTAATTCGAACTTCCTATTAATCACCTTATCTGATCCTAAGGATTCGCAAACAACTCTATAAATGCGCAAATTTAATAGAGAAGATAATGATAATCATTAACCTAGAAACAATCCATTACAATCTCATAATCAAATTGCAGAAATCCTAACTAAATTGTATCCATCGTGAACAACCCTCCCCAGAGTTAATCCCTACTAGCCAGACATTACAAAGAAGCAATAAATACAATCAAAGAGAATTCATCTAAAGGAAGAAAAACCCTCGAATTGATGATTAATCAGAATCAGCGCGCCGGCGCAAGGTTGAAGATGATGGTCTGACTCCCTTCTGTCGATGCTCCTCCTCAATGATGATAATGTGCTTGATGAACGTGGATGAAGGTGAAGCTGATGCTGATGGTGTGGATGGGTGGAAAGAGCGTTGTTTACCAGCGTGAGAGTGTCGTGATGTAATGATAGGTAATGAATGATCCTCCTCTCCACTGATTAGGTCACTTAAATAGAGTTTCTTCCCCTTTCTCCCTTCAAAACGCCGAACTTCTGCTGAAATTTTAATCGCGTCCGAACATTGGTCCGACCTTCAATGTTCGGACACATTGCTTTGAGCGCTCCAATTCCAAAAGTCTCGACTTGTGTCCGAACTTGGATGTTCGGACACAAGTTCGGACATGCACCGTAGGTCAGACTTCCGACTTTTCTCATTGTGATTCTCGAACCATGTCCGAACTTCGAAGTTAGGACGGAAGTTTGGACATTTCATCACACGCACAGCGAACTCTCGACTTGCGTCCGAGCTTGGAAGTTCGGACACAAGCTCGGACATACCTTCAAAATCCTCTAAATTCATCGTTCTGACTCCAATTCGACCCCCGTTTGTTGCATCATCTCCCTCGTGAGTTAATCTACTGTTTCCTTGGATTTCTCTACATTTAACATTGAAAATTATCAGCCTTAACAAAACAACAACTAAAGGAAAACGTAAGATAAGTGTGGAATATTGTCCATGCGTATGAAAATTAAGCATTAAAGACCGCTAGAACCATTCGTATTTCACACTTATCAGCTTGGTTAGCAATAAGTGCTGCAGTAACACGGAATAACTAGATATCGGTATAGAATACCTCAAGTGTGGGAAATAACCAAGATAGCACTAACTTAGGTGGTAGCTCATCTCAAACGACAGTAAGTCGAAGGAAACAATCAATCATTGTGAAATACAGAGCATATCAACACAGTAATTATTATGGAAGTGGATAGAAAGTTTGTAACTCACCGAATTCGTGCACGGTCAGAGATACCACGCATCGGTTGAGAAACCGTTATTAACAATATAAAGGTGAAAATTGGAGATGTACAATACAGTAAGAATACGAGTTGGGCAAAACTAAGCTCTACAGTTTCAGAGTTGCGCAGCAGACACTAGTGAGCCAGTGATTCAGTGTTGAATGTGCATAGTGAACATGAGTGAATGGCTAATTATTAATGCCTAGAAGCCACACAGGCCAGAACCGAAACCGGTTATGAGTTAAATAAACTCTAATGAATACAAGCGGAAATAAACACTAAATATTAACTAACGATTCGGTGCTACAATGCCGTTAACCACCCGTGTTAACAAGGCAGAATAAATACAAGTGTACCGGTCTGATGATCAGACTCCCGAGCATTAGGTACTATCATCCAACATATATACATTACCAACCATACAGTGTTCACACAACCTCCATCACTGTAAATGTACACATAACTACTAACTCCACTATCAACTGTCAACGACAGTCACTGTAATACAAACGACATCAAAATATAACACGCCACGGGAGCACAGGCGTATCCCGGGCTCACATCCAAAAATAACCAAAGTACTCGTAACCTAAGATCTAAATCCATTCTGCTTTCGTCGATCCTCATCCTGCAAATATGAATATGGAGCCCCCGAGGGGGCAGCAACCCTTGGCTGTTTGGTTAACGCGCAGCCCATCGGCTACCGGGATACGCGCACTATTTTCATGATGACATGGCATTCATTTTAAACATACAACCATATATATCATCCAGGGTATTGCATAACAACATCACACATAACATACATGAACGGATCCTTTAGGGAACGAACCACACAATTAATCCCAGTAGAGCCTAGAGAATGTTGCCAAACTCATGCTGAGCTCGTTACATAACTCGTTACCGTCCTGTTAAATTGAACGCATAACTTAACACAAAGGTGCGTCGGATATAGTGATCCAAGCACACCGAACAAAACATAGTATGCCCCTGTGGCCCGACGTGAGTCAGTAAAATAGCCTTGGATAAGCTAAAGGGAAGGATGCAAACCAAAATGGAAAATAACCATAACATACAAAGAGAATCGAACCGGTTATGACATCGACTCCCATACTCACACGCGTGGCCGGAACTACCGGACTCCTCACTTTCCCCGTTAGCACTTGTTAGTAGTCACACATTGAATTAAATAAGTTAATTCATAAGCAAGTGTTTAGGTCTAGTTAGACACACAAAGGAAATGAGTCACAACTTAACAACACAATAATATTTAACAACTGCAAACTCATTACATGACTTAAGTCTTACAAGGTCATAAACACACAGAAAACAAACAACACATAAGCCGGTGTAAACCGGTAGGCAACAGACTGCAAGAAAACCATACCTTGGTCCTTGCTTTGACTGGTTTCCACTGTTGGAGAATCCTATACACATTTAGTAATGTCTATTAATTAATGCACTAGTTCGTTGTTAACTTATCACTTCACATGACTAGTTATTCTATTTTCACACTTTGTATTAACTTCTCACCTTTTTAATTATCATTATAACACACCTAACATGTCTTAGACAACCTCATAACATCATTACTAAATAATCACCATCATTAGACATCGGTTTGTATCCTTAAACAAAGTTGTTTGGTAAAAATTGTACCATGTCCGAACTTGTGTCCGAGTTTCCAAAGTTCGGACATTGGTCGAGACTCAAATGGGTGAAACCAGACGTATGTCTGAACATGTGTCCGAGCTTTCAAAGTTCGGACATAGGTCGAGGAAAAATCAAAGGAAAAAAATTTCGAGTGTCCGAACATGTGTCCGAGTGTCCCAAAGTTCGGACACAGGTCGAGGAAAAACCAGAGAAAAGAGACGGGTGTGTCCAAACATCAAAGGCCAGACAGAAGTTCGGACACTGGTCGAAACTTAGAAAATTTAGACGCAACAGGGCATGTCCTTGCTTCCAAATTCGGACGGAAGTTCGGACGTGCCAGAAAACTCATCTTCTATATCCTTAAACACTTACTCATTTCTTGCCAAAATCCCCATCACTTATATTGTTTTCTCCTTTGGTCCCTGAGTGGTGTTTCATACCTATAATAACCATTATGCCAAAGTATTTCCTCTCCATTACAACATCATCTCCCAAGCATCTTTTCTTACAAACCAAATTTCCTTATGCCATTCATGAAATCCCATTACGAGTTCCTACTTTCTCCTAGTTTACTAAAGTTTGCATAAGTCTCAACACACTCCAAAATGACTTTGGTGTATTCCAAAACACCCATTTGTTTCTAAATCCTCTAAGATAATGCCTAAGTCTTTCTTTTGCATTTTGAACACCTTAATACTTGATTATTCCTTAGTAAAATACTTATTCATTTCTAACACTTCCTAGTTCACCAAAGCTTATTTAAACACCCTAAACTTCTTATACATTACCTAATTTTCGACATGGGTTCTACTAACATCTTGTTACACCAAAACACATTGTTTCACCATTAAACATCCAAGACACTAAAATCCATCAACAACATTCTTATACACAAATTTCACCAACACAACTACATCATAATATAGTGCATTATTAAATTGCTTGGCACTTAGGCCCTTAAATAACATGGCTCTTAGGCCCTTAAAGTGCATAAACCATAAACACTGAATTTCCCACATATATTTGCCTTTGACCTGCAATACACTAACAATACATATGTCCTTTAATAGTCTCCTTGAGAACATTTTACTAAGTCATTCACCATTGGCTCCTTAAGTAGTTTTAACAAGCAACATAAGCTCATTTATCCTAAGACATTATAAGCCACATTAGGTTATCATATTTACCTCTTTTCCTCACAAATTTCTTTCTTGTTTCCTTGATTAAAATCAGCAAGGACTTAGGGCTGCTTGTCAACTTCTAAATAATATACAAGCAAGATAATGAGTTTTCAAGCTTTATGCTTCATCTCATTATAAACCCTAGTTACATATATTGTATTAGAACATTAAGATAGTTGTTTTACCTTGGTAATGAAAGAGAGTTTGAATGAGTAGCAAGAGAGGACTCCACCAAGTCCTTGAAAGGTTGGGATGAAGCTAGAACAAGCACGGTAAAGACACCATTAATGGTGTTTTTCGGACAACACTAAAACGTGAAGGAAATGTTATTTTTCTTTGAGTTTCCTTACCTAGAAGCAAAGGGGAACAATAATATGTGAAAAGATGAGCTCAAGCTCCTCCCATGGAGATTCCTCTTGGCACCGAAATGGAGCTCTTGGAGTTTTTGAAAGATTTGAAGAGCTTGGCAACACAAGGAGATGGTGGTCTTGGTTTTTTATTGGCAAAGGAGCTAGGAATTACAAGAGATTGAAGATGGTGGATGGTGGTGTGCTGTAGCAACCGTAGAAGAGAGAAGAAGGAAGTAGAAGACGGTGGGAACAAGGAAATGAGAGAATGAAGAAGCTTAGCTTGTTTTAGATATTTGTAAGTTAAAAGCAATAGTAACTTGCTTTATCATTTGTTTATTTACTATTAGTTAGCTAAGGTGATGACTCACCTTGTAAAAACTGGCCCCCATAAGTAATAAGGGTTGTTTTGGTCTTTGTTGACTAATTGTCTCACTTATTTGACATATGTTATAACTTGCTTAATTTGGTTACTATTCACCAAAAGGCACATATTTGTGAAATTTTTGATTTCCCATGATTTAGACCTCCTAATGTGATACGAAGTAGTACACAATGTTAATTAAAGAGTAATGACGGACATTTAGCCACTCAAAACCCATTTACAAGACAATTTTTCAAAATGTGCTTTAAGACTCCTTAAGCCATTTTGTGTTTAACTTGTTTTCAAGCTTGGTTTTCTTTGGTAATTGGTTTGATATGTCCATTAATATATAAATAAGGTCTTGGTAAGCTCATTAGGTCATAGCCAAGACTATCCCAAGCTTAGAGCACATTTTCGCCCAAATTGACCTTAAGGTATTTAATTGTGTTTTCTATGGTTTAAATTGTTTACTAATGTTTCTAAGATTATTTTTAGTCTTAATACACCATATTTTAATGTTTAAACAACATACTAAGGTTTTGGGGTATTTCAATCTACCCCCCTTAAAAGAACTTTGTCCCAAAAGTTCATACTTCCCACATATCCTATATATTAAAACACGGGGAACACTTATACAACAATACTTCCATAACAACATTAACAACATACTTATATAGCACCGGACACAAGGTCCAAACAACATAACATCATTCAGACACAACGGTCTGTAACATAACAAGGTAACAACATAACATAGACGATGTATTTAAATACATGTCGTTCACACATAACCGAAACGGCTCTACCCCCCCTTAAAATAGGGGTACGCCCCGTACCCTATACATACAAAAACTAAGAAGTAAACAACGACGGGTACTTCGCCTTCATCTTATCTTCCAGCTCCCAAGTGGCCTCCTCAACGTCCTGGTTAAACCAGAGAACCTTCACCAGTCACACAGACTTATGGCGAGTGTCTCGAGTTTTAGTGTCCAGAATCCGTACGGGAGTCTCCACTGATCTCATGGTCGGCTCTAAAGTTAGCCTCTCAGGCTGAAGTACATGAGATGGATGAGACATATATTTCTTTAACTGGGACACATGAAATATATCATGTACCTTGCCCAGCTCGGCGGGTAAATCAAGTCTGTAAGCTACCGGGCCGATCCGCTCCGTCACAACATAAGGCCCCACATATTTCGGGCTCAACTTGCCTTTCTGGCGAAAACAAAACACTCCCTTCATGGGGGATACTCTAAGAAATACCTGATCGCCCACGGCGAACTCCAGGTCACGTCTGCGCACATCGGCGTATGATTTCTGCCTATCCTGACTGACTTCATGTTAGCCCGGATCTGTTGTACCTCTGCTTGAACTTGCTCCAGGTACTCTGGTCCTATAATAATCGTCTCACTCGACTCATCCCAGCATAATGGCGTGCGACATGGTCTACCGTATAATGCCTGGAAGGGAGACATCTTGATCGAAGCATGGTAACTGTTGTTGTAACTAAACTGAATCAGATGTAACTTATCAATCCAGCTGGTCTGAAAGTCAAGTGCACATGCACGTAACATATCCTCTGACGTCTGGATGGTGCGCTCACTCTGACCATCTGTCTGTGGGTGGAACGCTGTACTTAGCTTCAGCTCGGTACCAAGCGCTTCCCGTGTGGATTTCCAGTACCGCGCGAGGAATCTGGTATCCCTGTCAGACACAATTGTTTTCGGTACCCCATGATGTCTTACAATCTCTCTGTCGAAGAGTTCTTCAAGCCTTGCCACTTTTCAGGTGTCCTTCATCGGTATGAATCTAGCCACCTTGGTCAGTCGGTCAACAACAACCCAAATCATATTCAGACCTCCCCTTGTAGGCGGAAGCCCTACTACGTGTAGACACCAAAAATTCTCACCCCATAAAGCAAATTCAAAAAATAAGAGGGGTTGTCGTCTTTCTTTTTCAAAAAGTATCAACGCACGTGCCGAAACGAAACCATCGTTTTATGACAAAATTCTTAAATCTTTTTTTTTTAAATGACAATCCAATTTCAAACTCTTCCCTTTTCGTTTTTTTATCTATTCATTTCTTTTTATTGTCCATGGATCATTTTTCCCATTTATTGTTATATTTTCTTGTCTTTTGTTTTAGTGTTTGCTTTTACTTCTATCATTACCATTTTTAGTATTATTCCCATCATTTTGTGCATTTATTATCATCATTACTTTTATTATTTTGCTTATACGCTTCTTTGTCTGCTTTATTATGTCGTGTAATGTATATATATAAATGAGTTTTTATTGATAAAATCCTTTCATCTTTACTTTGCATTCTCGTTTTTTAAACATTAGCGTTTTAGGGAGTCTATTCAATTTGAGTTATAATCTTTGTATTATTTCATGCATTTCCGTCCGTGTTAGTTTATTTTTCTTTCTTCATCCAGTCAAACCAAATAACTAATCAGTCAAGTTAGTTATGACCCAATCTGTTTCAGAAACAAATAAGGTCCAACATTCAAGGCCCAATCCACCCCAATCTCACCCACACCCAAACTAAACCCTATTTCAACTTGACAAAAACAAAAACCCTGGTGATTTTTACTTAACGGTGAACACCCGCATCTCCTTCTCCTGGCTTGGTCTCTCGGTCATTTCCTTTCCTTCTATCCCCAGAAACAAAACTGTAGCCGACACTGCTCCCTCAGATCACCACCGGTCGATACCTCAACTTCTTCTTCCAGGCTTTTTTCTTCCCCAGTCGATTGTTTACTCACACCCAACCTTCAACCTCGATTAATCTTAGAAACTGTAAAAATCCATCGCTCATCAGCCACCATCAATAACCAGGCTCATCCCTCTTCGACGAATCCAAAAAAGAACACCGTCCTTCAACCCTTTTCCTCGATCCTCACCGTTCTCCCACAGCGTCTTCTTCATCGGCATTCTCTGCATTCCTATCTCGACCAAGCCGCACTCCTCACTCTCGGCTCGATGAATCGATCATCACCCACAAAAAAAAACTAAAGAAAGAAATCCCCAACACTTTGATTTACTTCCTCTAGCGCCAATTTCCATCCTCTCTCTAAGTCGTAGCCCTGATCTCAAAAGGAAACCCACACCCGAAAATCCAAATCGATACCTCAAACCCCTAGTGATTCTCTTGCTGAAGAAACGAACAACAATGGTGACCCTCATTCCCGAATGCAATCTCCTCTTCTGGGTCTTCTTGCCCCAAACAAGCGCATAGAGTCACAAATCCCGTATCTCCTCTGAAATTGGAAGCTACCACGCTCCTATCCCTCGATCCACTTTTCCGACCATCAGCCGCAGCATTATACTCACGCTCGTCGTTCTTCTGTTCTGTTCCTGCGTTTTCCTTTTACCGCATGTCGACTCGATGGGTTCCAAACCCAGTCTAGATCTCCGGGGTGTTAAATGAGTTCATCTTCTCCCAAATGGTTAACCATTTGTTGCCAGAAAACTTTCGCTTTATATCGTCTCCTTCCATCATCATCCCCGTCATTCTCACATCCCCGGGATGCGTTTACCGCCCTTGTTCTTCGATCAAATCCCTCATACGAATCCGTCCCTGGGTTTGACACCATCGCGGGACCAGTGTTCTTTCTCTGGTTTGGACTTCATCGACCTCGAGATGGCGCCGACATTTCTTTATGGTCGCCACTCAGTAACTCGACTCCATTCGTGGAGATTCTTCCTCTTCAGGAAAGGTGAAAATCGGCTAATCTATTCATGGTTATACTACACTGGTTTGACGAGGTCTATGTGGTTGAATCACAGTACGAAAGTTCGATTTGATTTGTTGGCTATAGCTGGATTCGGAAGATTAGTTCATTACTATTGTCTTTCATATTGGCTTCACGATTTGGGAATCATCTCTAACTTCAGTTTACTTGACTATTCATCTGTCATACCGTTTATCCAAATGCAAAGCGAGGCTCAGGTGGTCGCTATACTCTGTTTGAGTCTGTTGTGTTTAGCGCTTGTGATTTCACCTGGTTTCGTCCCAGTTCGCGTTTGATTCGATCTGTCCCTTGACTCTGGTTTCGTGTTTTGGCTGAGTTACATCATGGGAATTTGAGCTCGCTTGGGTATTTTACTGCCTACACCCGACCTGGGGGTTCGGGGATTTATCTGCTTGCGGATTTTTCTTTTAGTTCCAGATTTTGACCGATGCTCTTGGGTTTATAATTGGAGATTTTGCTGTTTCATTTGTTCCAGACTACAAATCGTCTGTCTGGGATAACAATCCATTCCTTGCGCGTTATTGCTCGGTTTAGAAATTATTTGCTTCTGTTCGATTTGTCTACTATGAAGTTTGCCAGATTTGATTTGCTTTGACCATCTACGTTTGTATGTTGACCGAGGTATGTACAAAAACCGGTGAGGTATGGGCTGGATTCGCTTCGTCAGACCTCGACCTTGGACTTTGCAAGTTAACCATGCCGGTGGGCTTTTTGGGGTTTAGTGCCCTCTCGGGTTTGGAAATTCCATCCTTCTCTGAGTACCTAATTCTAAATTGAACGAGCTTATTATCCTCTCTGAAAGCATGGCCCAATGATCCACTTCAAATGCATGTTATTCCTTGGTGATTGCATTCGTTGTTGTGTTTCTGTGTCGTGAGCATCTTGTCGGCTCACATGAGCTTTACGGTTCCTTCATTTCCCAATGGAACAATTGGTTATGTTATTTGTTTGTGTCCTCGGTTGTTCATCTGTCTAATAAATAGTGACATTCAAATTGGTCATAAAAAGAGAGAAAAGGTCAAGCAAATTAACAACCCGCGTTAAAAAAAAAACGATGAGAAGAGAAGTGAAGGGCTGCCCACGGATTTTTGTTTGTTCATCTTCATTTTATCTCATAATTATTGGTCTTCATTATATGTCATGTATAGATTAGCTTGGTAATTGTTGGGCCCAGCCCAATATAGAGGCCCAATACATAGGAAACCCTAGTTAGCCCATAGGTCGCCCCTTTTTAGAAAAGCTCTAGGTTTGGGTATTCTCAATGCATACGGGTCCTAGACACGGTCCATCAGAGGAATACCCGTTTTCCATAAAACTTTCCAAATCATCCCTTAATTGCAGAATAAAATATACAATCAACAAAAATCCAATCTATTTGTAAATCCAGATAATTTTCACACATGACTTAAGCCCACTAGTCCTAATAGTTTCAAACAAAATTTTCAATCAGCCCATCTTAGAAATCTGATTTCAGAGCCCAACTCCCCAATCTGGGCCCAATTCCACCAAGCCCGGCCCATCTCAAAATCCGGCCGTCACCAAGCCTGGCCCATTTCAAAACCCGGCCCACTTAAAAAATTCAGCCCAACGCTCAATCAGGCCCAAGGTCCAAACAATCAACCCAAAGCGCAAATCAGCCCAAGCCCACAAAAATCAACCAAACCCACAAAAATCAAACCAAACCACAAAAATCAACCCCAAGTCCACAAATGTCAAACCTTGACCAAAAGCGTTGACCTTGACTGAAAAATGTTGACCTTGACCGGAAAACGTTGACCTTGACTAAAAATGTTGACCTTGACTAAAAACGTTGACCTTGACCAAACATCATTGACCTTGACCAAAAAACATTGACCTTGACCGAAAATGTTGACCCAACCCGACTTTGACCTAACTCGCACTTCAATTCAATTCAAACCCAACGTCATTAACCAAATTCAATTCAAATCCAATCCACATTCACTTCAACCCAATTCAAACCCAATTCACTTCAACCCAATTAAAACCCAATTCAATTCTAACTCAATTCCATCAGCCCAATTCAATTCAGTCCAGTTCCGTTCAACTCAAATCCATTTCATCCAATCCGCACTTAACTTGTAAATTCCTTTCAAACTCCAAAAAGAATTTCAAACCATCATTTTATCCAAGTTTCATCAAGATTTTCAGATTTCAAAGAAACCATTTTGTGGAATTTTAAAGGAAAAACTCTTCTCACATCACAGAAAACTCTTCTCACATATACAGAAAGTTTTCTCCTAAAAATATTTCTCAAAATCAGTGTTTCTTCATTGAGAATTCCGAACAACTCCAAATGTTTTCCAACTCAGTTTTCAAACTAAAAATAAGCCGTTTTCGGGGAACATGAAATGTCTAACACTTTCAAAACACTTTCCTCCTAGTTAGACATCACTTGTCTCCCTCCCAAAATAAAAATCCGAGACGGGGCACTGGGGTCATAACCTCCCCTGTCGCAGTCTGGATCTCTTTAGGCGGGGCATTAGGGTGACAAACCTCCCCTAATTGCAGCCTAGATTTCTACAAGGCGGGGCGCTAGGGAAGTAACGGCCTTCCTAGTTGCAGCCGGGATTTTAGAATCGTCTAACTCCCTTCTACTCGATTTCAATGTTTTGATTTTTAATGTTTTAAAACCCGGGAGTTAGAGACGTTGTTAGGGTTCGACCGAGAACATCTCATTCATGGTGTTTCTCTCTGAATCCTATTTTTCGACATAAATTCATTGCCCCATCTTTCGAGCCTCGGCACTTACCATTAATTAAGTGTCGTGTTCGAGGGGGTACATAGGGTAATCCCTCGGGATTATCCACCCTTTTACAACAAAAAATGATTTTTCAGTTTCAAAAAACTTTAAGGGACACGATTTTGACAATCATTCCTCCAAACAACTCAACCCATCATCATCTCATTTCAAATTCCGAAATATTCCAAAACATCAATCCTTTCAGAATCTCAAATCCGAGAAACTCGGGATCGCTATTCAAATACCAATTGCCTCACACACTCAAATAATCTTCAAAACTCCAAATCACTTCATACCCAAATCATCATTCAAACCCCAACTCGCATTAAACTAAAATCCTCTTACAAATTCCAACTTCATTCAAACTTCCAAAGTCTCACTGGCCCGAGTGTCTCATAGACTCGAACATCTCACGAACTCGAATGTCTCACAGACCCGAGCGTCTCACAGACTCAACCATTCTGAGATTTCAATGTCCCACAGACCTGGGCGTCTCATAGACTCTAATCTCCCAAAACCCGAAACTTCTCGAAACTCTAAACCTTTCTAAATCTCAGACACCTCAAATATCTTCAAACTCCACAAACATCAAAACTTTGAAAACACAAATATCTGAACTACGTAAGGTCTGATCTCAACAGGGAGTTGAGTACGTAGGCAACCCACACAGGGTGCGACCCCACATCAATCAAAATGCCATTTTCACTCAGCCATCTCACCTCCAAACAACCCCGTATTGTCTTACAGACCCGAGCGTCTCACAAACTTTGTTATCCCAATGATTCGAATATCTCACACACCAGAGCATCTCACAGACCCGAGCGTCTCACAGATCCGAATGTCTCACAGACTTCGACATCTCAAGGTGTCACGTCTTATAGACCCGAGCGTCTCACAGACTAAAACATCCCATACTTCAAACATCCCAGGAGGATTCAAGCATCTCCTAATAACGTGAACTACGTAAGGTTTGATCTCAACAGGGAGTTGAGTACGTAGGCAGCCCACCTAGGGTGCGACCCCATTCCAAACAAAAAACCCCCTTCCCCCTCTACGGTGGCTCTCACATCTCTCAAAACGCTCAAACCTTCTTCGGCTCCCACGAACTTCAAACCATCAGACACTAAGTCTTGTCTATTCACTCAACCTCAGACTTTTCCCAATTCTCATTCTACACTCATCCGAATTCACCCATCCCTTTTCGGGTGCTAGCTTGACAGAAAAGCTCACCTCATCCACTCTCTTTCTCTCTCCTCGTCCTAATCCTATCCTTGGCTTTTAAATGAATCTCTCCAAAAAGGTTTTGAAAGAAGGCAATCCCGACAATTGGAGACCGAGGTTTTCTCGGGCACCAATCCGAAGTCGTGGTCGTTGCCACTTCTAAGGGGTGTAACCCAGTGCGAACCCACACAGAATCTCTGGCTTGATCAGATAAGTCCTATCCATAGCAACAAATCACAGAGTCAATTAATGGTTCCTAGAACCCTTCTCCTCCCTTCCTAGTTCCTTAGGTCAAACTAGGTGGCGACTCTAGTCAACTTCCGCCTTTAGGGCATAAGTCCGCGTGGAGCCCATCGAGAGCGGGTGTAGTGCACACTTGCACTCCCCTTCATGCTTTCTGGGAAAGACGGATGATTTAGTAGGTATTTGAGGGATGCCAAGAATAACGGGTTTTCACCCTCCACAGAATGGCAGTTTCTAGGATCTAGGCTTTTTAGTCAGACCATATTTAGGTAGACCCCCCTCATACCGAAAAATCACCCTCCACACTACGAAGTTCATAGAAATGTCATGGAACTTCCACTCAGGCACTGGCATTGGCTGTACCATACCACCAGGCCGTCGGTGCTCAAACTTGACCTTCTGACAAGTGAGACACCTCAACACAAAATCATTTACATCCTTTTTCATGCCTGTCCACCAAAAATATCTTTTCATACCCTTATACATTTTTGAAGCTCCGGGGTGAATCGAAGTCGTAGAACAATGGGATTCACTCAGTATGCGCTCCTTCAGCTCAGCGCTACTCCTCGGAATACACAGTCGGCCATTAAGCCTAATCAGGTCATCATCGTGGAGTCGGAAGTCATACTTCTGACACTCGAATGTGCCATCAATAAGCTTCTGCCTGGTCTCCAACATATAATGATCCGATATCTGAGCACTCCGCACCTCTTTAACCAAGCTAGAATGAGAGACTATCGAATGGAGAGAGTGTGCTCAGCGACTCAGTGCGCCAGCTACCACATTTGCTTTTCCCTCCTTGTACTGTAAATTGATGTCGTAGTCGTTTAAGAACTCGACCCACCTTCTTTGCCTCATGTTCAACTCTTTCTGAGTGAACAAGTACTTCAAACTCTTGTGGTCAGAATAAATTGTCACGCTTACCCCATACAAGTGATGTCGCCATATCTTCAATGCGAAGACAATGACACCCAATTCTAAATCATGGGTAGGGTAGTTCTCTTCATGCTTCTTCAGCTGTCGGGAGGCGTACGCTACGACCTTCCCGTGCTGCATCAATACACATCCCATACCTCTGCCTGATGCTTCACAATAGACCTCAAAACCATCTGAATCGTCTGGTAAAGTCAGGACTGGTGCAGATGTCAGAGCATCCTTGAGACTCTGGAAAGAACTCTCATAGTCGATTGTCCACTCGAATGGTGCATCCTTCTTCATTAAGGAAGTCATCGGCTTCGAGACACTGGAGAAGACCTTCACAAACCTCCTGTAATATCCTGCCAGACTGAGGAAGCTCCGTATGTCGGTAACTGTCTTCGGTCTAGGCCAGGTGCGCACTGCATCTATCTTTGCCGGATCAACAGCGATCCCGGCTTCAGAAATCACAAGACCAAGAAAAGATACTTGGTTCAACCAAAACTCACACTTTGAAAATTTAGCATACAACTGATTCTTTCTCAGTGTTTGCAACACACTTCTTAGGTGGCTTTCGTGCTTACCCTTCGATTTTGAATACACAAGAATATCGTCGATGAAAACTACCACTGACTTATCCAACTGATCTTGGAACAAGCGGTTCATTAGGTCCATGAACATAGCTGGTGCATTGGATAAACCAAACGGCATAACCGTAAACTCGTAATGTCCATATCTGGTTCTGAACGCGATCTTCTCAATGTCACTTTCACGGATGGCAATCTGATGGTATCCAGATCGTAGATCTATCTTGGAGAATACTGATGCTCCTTTCAACTGACCAAATAAGTCGTTGATGCGTGGTAAAGGATAACGGTTCTTCACCGTAACTACATTCAGCTCTCGATAATCAATACAAAGGCGGAGACTACCGTCCTTCTTCTTCACGAAGAGGACCGGTGCTCCCCATGGTGAAACGCTAGGGCGGATAAATCCCTTATCGAGTAGGTCTCTCAGCTGTTCCTTGAGCTCTGTCATCTTTGCTGGAGCCATACGATAGGGCGCCTTCGCTATTGGTCCGGTGCCCGGAACCAAATCAATCTCAAACTCAACCTCCCGTGCGGGTGGCATGCCCGGTAGTTCCTTAGGAAATACATCAGGAAACCCCGACACTACCGGCACATCTGGGCTAAACTCTGGGTCTCTCTCTCTGTCCTGGACATAGTAGAGGTATACATCATTCCCTCGTCGTAGTTCACGATACATGGCCATGGCGGTGATGATCTGAGTCGAAGGCTCCCTGGGCCTCTGGCGGTAAGATATAGTAACCCCAGACGGACACCGAAGAAGCAGACGATGCTCGGCACACAAGATTCTGCCCTTGTACCGCTCCAACCAGTTCATCCCGATAATCACATCAAAACCAAGTCCATCGAACTCTATCAAGTCGATTTGAAACTCTTCATCTCTAATTCGTACAACAACATCACGGTGGTAGCGGGTACACCTGATCCGCTCTTTCGACGGGAGAGTGACTAGAAAGTCTGGCATCTCTTCACCGTCTAACCCTAGCCTCTTCGCAAAAGATAGCGAGATAAATGTATGTGAGGCTCCGGAGTTGAACAAGATCGGAGCGTCCACGTCATTGACTGGAAATGTACCGGTGAGGATTATGCCGCTCTTGCCGGCTTCTACCTCATTACAAACGCCCTTTCCGAGTGCACAGCCTAATTCATTGGCAAACTTCATAAGTATACGGTAACAACACGGTTGATATACTTCCAAAACAACATCTCTTTATTCATTAATATACTCTTTACACCATAAGTTGGTTCACTCTGTCAACATAACTAACATTTACATAACATCTTTGACATACAACTGGCTTCATCGATTACATGGTTACACAAGGCTTCAAAACCGCCTGAAGGTCAAATTCAAATGTCCCGGTTTCATATGTGTGGCATTGATCACTATCGAGGGTGCGGTATTCAGTTTGATCTTCTTGATACCGTGGTAAAGCATCCTTGACTGCCCACCCATGATTAACACATCACCTGACTTCAATACTAACTTCTTTGCGAGATCAGCACGCTTCTGCTCACCATATATAAACACTGCGGTATCACCAATGGACCAAGACACCACGGGTACTCCCTTACTTAGAGACTCAGGTGACTCGTCCTTATCTTGGTGTAACCCTAATCGTCCACCTTTCTGGTAGAAGTTCACAATACATAAGTTTGCTTTAACACTCGGAATTGGATCTGATTCAACTTGCTGAGCAATTCCCACGACGTGGTTAACGACCGCAAGGAACTCCTCAGGTATCATCGGTACCGTTGCTCCATCTTCAACTCGCACGTCTTGATATGTCTTGGTGTAAGGATTCTAGTCCTTACCCATGCACATCATATTCAATTTCATCCTCGATCCGCTCGGGTATTTGGGTGTGTAGAAACCTCCAGGTGCTGCTCCAAGTTCGTTGCATCGCCTGATGATGTGGATTTGCACTTCCGGTGTCAGGTATCCATTTAAAAGTATCATATCTGGCTGGACGACCTGACATTGCTCCATTAGGAATTCGGTGATGCCGATGGTTGTCTCTTCGGGGTTCGGTGTGGGCGGGATTGGATAACAGATATTGAAGGTTCCTAGATTTTTCAGATTACCTAATTTAGGTATTTCCACACTATACTTTAACTCTTTACTTACATGGTTGTACATTTAAACTCACTAACACACATGCATGAAATGCGGTATGCAATCACTTATTTCATTCAACGATTTAGGCGGTACCTGGTCTAGAAGAGGGCCCTGGTGCCTCAGACCGGTCCACCACATTCAGGGCGGCCTTGCCGGATCTCGTCCCCTTCCCCTTCTGGGAATCAGTGTACCTCTGATCTGGGGGTGGCTGATTAGCCATCTTCGGGCCATCAGTAGTCACGGCGGCCAAACCCTTCCACTGCCCCTTGGGCTTGTAGTTCCTGCTATTTGGGTTCTGGAAGCACTCGTAGTCACGATGCCCCATCTTCTTGCAGTATCGGCATTGCACATCATTGCCCTTGCAGTCCTTGCCAGGGTGGTCTCCGTTACACCACTTACAGTAGTAGTGGCGTTCCGGTCCAGAGCCCGCGCCAGCTGCTAACACATTACACATTCAGTACACACTTCACAAATAACAGCACACCACTAGAATTCGGTATTCGAATTTTATTAGTTACCCTTGGGCGGGTAAGAGCGTAAGGGCTTAGCCGCATATGCATAGGTGAGCTGTAGCGGCTCCTCAGCAGTGGTGGTCTAGGCTTGGCCTTTGCCACCCTGTTGCTGTCCTTTCCGGGTCTGGGGGTATGGCTTTTTCTTCTTTCCTCCCCCGTGCCCTGGCATGCTTAGACCCTCGCTCGTGGCCTTGCGCTTGAGCGCATTCTCCTCGTCCCTCAGACGGACGGTGATCTCTACAATATCAGCGGCATGATAGCACTCCTATATTTAGGGTGTTACTGATGCCCCGCAAAACGAACTCACAATTACATTAACACACTGCACATACTTATTCACATCACACTGTAGGTCATTACCTGCAAAGAAGTATATCCGCTTGGCCCCATACCGTAGCATAGGCGGTAGCTCAATCCGTTATAGAAACGGTTCACTAGAATCCGGTCTGAGTATCCCAGATCCGGCAACAGGTGGATAAGTCTGATGAAAGCGGGAATAATAATCATCTACTGTCATCTTTCCCTTGCCTCAGAGTCGAGCTCCAGGCGCTTGGCCTCTTGCACGTGTATCGGGTAGTACTGGCTCGCAGCAGAGCCGTGTACTCCCCCACTGGAAGGTAGGATCAGCAACTCTGCCCTCTTACCAGCTTCCACCAACTCTGTGCCGAACCCTCAGATAGTAAGCGGCAAGAGGACCTGACACCAGCAGGCACCGCCAAAGGCTCGAAGGCGGTCTCCATCGGAGATGTACGCCTCCAGCTTATAGGGTCGGTCTCCCCACTGAACGACGGGGGTCTCAAATCAGCCCAACGCCTTGACCCGTGATCTCTCGTGGCGGTGGCGGTGGTGGTTGAACTTCGGGTGTTGCCCCTGCTGAATCGCAGCTATTAACTGTGGGACCATCTGGGCTACGGCGGCCGCAACAAGCGCGGCCATAAACTTGCGCCGTAGGGTTCTCTCCCTGGTTCCCGGTATCACCAATGCCGCCCGCGGCCTCAACCTCGTGGTCTACCGACATCTGAATTCACACGAACATTTATTAGCACTGTGCTTGCACACTATCGGTTCCAACGGTTGTAACGTTTTCCCGACAACAAGGTATCCCGCACTTAGTTAGTGGTTAACCTTTTCAACTGTTTCACTTAGGTAAACTATGGTTAGGTTTCCTAACGCGGTATATTTCCTAAGCTCGCTATTCTAGTCATCAGAGCGAAGTATCGCTCTGATACCACTTTTGTAACACCCCTACTACGCACTTAACAATAATTGAAATCGCAGCGGAAAAAACAACTAAATATTAACTAAACGATTCGGTTGCTACAACGCGTTAACCACCCACGTGGTTAACAAGGCAGAATAAATACAAGTGTACCAGTCGATGATCAGACTCCGAGCATTAGGTACTATCATCCAACATATATACATTACCAACCATAACCGAGTGTTCACAACCCATCACTGTAAATGTACACATAAACTCCACTGTCACTGTCAACGACCGTCACTGTAATACAAACGACATCAAAATATAACGCCACGGGAGCACAGGCGCATCCTAGGCTCAACATCCAAAAATAACCAAAGTACTCGGTAACCTAAGATCTAAAGCCATTCTGCTTCTTCGATCATCCTGCAAATATGAATATGGAGCCCCGAGGGGGTCAGCAACCCTTGGCTGGTATGGTTAACGCGCAGCCCATTGCTACCGGGATACGCGCAAACTATTTGTCATGAGACAGGCATTAATTTTTAAAATACAACATATATATCATAGCAGGGTATTGCATAACAACATCACACATAACATTCATGAACAGAACCTTTTAGGGAATGAACCAACACAATTAGATCCCATAGAGAGCCTAGAGAATGTTGCCAAACTCATGCTGAGCTCGTTACATAACTCGTTACCGTCTTGTTAAATTGAACGCATAACTTAACACAAAGGTGCGTCGGATAGAGTGATCCAAGCACACAGCACAAAACATAGTATGCCCCTATGGCCCGACGTGAGTCAGTAAAATAGCCTTGGATAAGCTAAAGGGAAGGATGAAAACCAAAATGGAAAACAACCATAACATACAAAGAGAATCGAACCGGTTATGACATCGACTCCCATACTCACACGCGTGGCCGAAACTACCGGACTCCTCACTTTCCCCGTTAGCACTTGTTAGTAGTCTCACATTGAATTAAATAAGATAATTCACAAGCAAGTGTTTAGGTCTAGTTAGACACACAAGGGAAATGAGTCACAACTTAACAACACAATAATATTTAACTACTGTAAACTCATTACATGACTTAAGTCTTACAAGGTCATAAACACACAGAAAACAAACAACACACAAGCCGGTGTAAACTGGTAGACAACAAACTACAAGAAAACTATACCTTGGTCCTTGCTTCGACTGGTTTCCACTGTTGGAGAATCCTATACACATTTAGTAACGTCGGTTAATTAATGCACTAGTTCGTTGTTAACTTATCACTTCACATGACTAGTTATTCTATTTTCACACTTTGTATTAACTTCTCACCTTTTTAATTATCATTATAACACACCTAACATGTCTTAGACAACCTCATAACATCATTACTAAATAATCACCATCATTAGACATCGGTTTCTATCCTTAAACAAAGTTGTTTGGTAAAAATTGTACCATGTCCGAACTTGTGTCCGAGTTTCCAAAGTTCGGACATTGGTCGAGACTCAAATGGGTGAAACCAGACGTATGTCCGAACATGTGTCCGAGCTTTCAAAGTTCGGACATAGGTCGAGGAAAAATCAAAGGAAAAAAAAATTCAAGTGTCCGAACATGTGTCCGAGCTTCCCAAAGTTCGGACACAGGTCGAGGAAAAACCAGAGAAAAGAGACGGGTGTGTCCGAACATCAACGGCCGGACAGAAGTTCGGACACTGGTCGAAACTTAGAAAATTTAGACGCAACAGAGCATGTCCGAGCTTCCAAATTCGGACGGA
Organism: Limonium bicolor; assembly: GCA_023374045.1. Lineage (NCBI taxonomy): Eukaryota > Viridiplantae > Streptophyta > Magnoliopsida > Caryophyllales > Plumbaginaceae > Limonium > Limonium bicolor. The sequence continues at coordinate 306,382,238 of CM041777.1, read as the reverse complement.
AGTTCGGACGTGCCAGAAAACTCATCTTCTATATCCTTAAACACTTACTCATTACTTGCCAAAATCCCCATCACTTATATTGTTTTCTCCTTAGGTCCCTAAGTGGTGTTTCATACCTATAATAACCATTATGCCAAAGTATTTCCTCTCCATTACAACATCATCTCCCAAGCATCTTTTCTTACAAACCAAATTTCCTTATGCCATTCTTGAAATCCCTTTACAAGTTCCTACTTTCTCCTAGTTTACCAAAGTTTGCATAAGTCTCAACACACTCCAAAATGACTTTGGTGTATTCCAAAACACCCATTTGTTTCTAAATCCTCTAAGATAATGCCTAAGTCTTTCTTTTGCATTTTGAACACCTTAATACTTGATTCTTCCTTAGTAAAATACTTATTCATTTCTAACACTTCCTAGTTCACCAAAGCTTATTTAAACACCCTAAACTTCTTATACATTACCTAATTTTCGACATGGGTTCTACTAACATCTTGTTACACCAAAACATATTGTTTTCACCATTAAACATCCAAGAACACTAAAATCCATCAACAACATTCTTATACACAAATTTCACCCAAACTACACTACATCATAATATAGTGCATTATTTAAATTGCTTGGCACTTAGGCCCTTAAAGTGCATAAACCATAAACACTGAATTTCCCACATTATATTTGCCTTTTACCTGCAAATACACACAACAATACATATGTCCTTTAATAGTCTCCTTGAGAACATTTTACTAAGTCATTCACCATTGGCTCCTTAAGTAGTTTTAACAAGCAACATAAGCTCATTTATCCTAAGACATTATAAGCCACATTAGGTTAGCATATTTACCTCTTTTCCCCACAAAATTCTTTCTTGTTTCCTTGATTAAAATTGGCAAGGACTTAGGGCTGCTTGTCAACTTCTAAATAATATACAAGCAAAGTAATGAGTTTTCAAGCTTTATGCTTCATCTCATTATAAACCCTAGTTACATATATTGTCTTAGAACATTAGGATAGTTGTTTTACCTTGGTAATGAAAGAGAGTTTGAATGAGTAGCAAGAGAGGACTCCACCAAGTCCTTGAAAGTTGGGATGAAGCTAGAACAAGCAAGGTAAAGACACCATTAATGGTGATTTTCGGACAACACTAAAACATGAAGGAAATGTTATTTTTCTTTGAGTTTCCTTACCTAGAAGCAAAGGATAACAATAATATGTGAAAAGATGAGCTCAAGCTCCTCCCATGGAGATTCCTCTTGGCACCGAAATGGAGCTCTTGGAGTTTTGAAAGGATGAAGTTGAAGAGCTTGGCAAGACAAGGAGAATGGTGGTCTTGGTTTTTGATTTGGCAAAGGGAGCTAGGAATTACAAGAGATTGAAGATGGTAGATGGTGGTGTGCTGTATCAACCGTAGAAGAGAGCAAGAAGGAAGTAGAAGACGGTGGGAACAAGGGAAATGAGAGAATGAAGAAGACTTAGCTTGTTTTAGATATTTGTAAGTTAAAAGCAAATAGTAACTTGCTTTATCATTTGTTTATTTACATATTAGTTAGCTAAGATGATGACTCACCCTTTTAAAAACCGTCCCCCATAAGTAATAAGGGGTGTTTTGGTCTTTGTTGACTAATTGTCTCACTTATATTGACATATGTTATAAACTTGCTTAATTTGGTTACTATTCACCAAAACAAGGCACATATTTGTGAAATTTTTGATTTCCCATTGATTTAGACCTCCTAATGTGATACTAAATAGTACACATGTTAATTAAAGAGTAATGATGGACATTTAGCCACTCAAAACCCATTTACAAGACAATTTTTCAAAAATGTGCTTTAAGACTCCTTAAAGCACATTTTGTGTTTTAACTTGTTTTCAAGCTTGGTTTTATTTGGCAATTGGTTTGATATGTCCATTAATATATAAATAAGGTCTTGGTAAGCTCATTAGGTCTTAGCCAAGACTATCCCAAGCTTAGAGCACATTTTCGCCCAAATTGACCTTAAGGTATTTAATTATGTTTTCTATGGTTTAAATTGTTTACTAATGTTTCTAAGATTCTTTTTAGTCTTAATATACCATATTTTAATGTTTAAACAACATACTAAGGTTTTGGGGTATTTCAATAGTGTAATACCCTTGAGGTTTACCTCCCACATCGATTGGAGGGGAAAACGAAGTGTGCCTTACAGGTGCATGGATACCTCTTCCTTGTGTGATGCGTTTTGGGGCTAGGAAACCCTGAGAACAATCCGTGCGGCCTGCATGCCAAAGCGGACAATATCACACATGTGGGCTGATTAGGCTGGGCTGTCACGGATGGTATCAGAGCCAGACCCAGGTCGGTGTGCCAGTGTGGCCTGCGAGGGCGCTGGGCTCCCAAGGGGGTGGAGTGTAATAGCCTTGAGGTTTAACTCCCACATCGATTGGAGGGGAGAACGAAGTGTGCCTTATAGGTGCATGGATACCTCTTCCTTGTGTGACGCGTTTTGGGGCTAGGAAACCCTGGGAACAAATCCGTGTGGCCTGCGTGCCAAAGCGGACAATATCACACATGTGGGCTGATTAGGCTGGGCTGTCACAGATGGTATCAGAGCCAGACCCAGGTTGGTGTGCCAGTGTGGCCTGCGAGGGCGCTGGGCTCCCAAGGGGGTGGAGTGTAATACCCTTGAGGTTTAACTCCCACATCGATTGGAGGGGAGAACGAAGTGTGCCTTATAGGTGCATGCATACCTCTTCCTTGTGTGACGCGTTTTGGGGCTAGGAAACCCTGGGAACAAATCCGTGCGGCCTGCGTGCCAAAGCGGACAATATCACACATGTGGGCTGATTAGGCTGGGCTGTCACAGATGGTATCAGAGCCAGACCCAGGTCGGTGTGCCAGTGTGGCCTGCGAGGGCGCTGGGCTCCCAAGGGGGTGGAGTGTAATAGCCTTGAGGTTTAACTCCCACATCGATTGGAGGGGAGAACGAAGTGTGCCTTATAGGTGCATGGATACCTCTTCCTTGTGTGACGCGTTTTGGGGCTAGGAAACCCTGGGAACAAATCCGTGCGGCCTGCGTGCCAAAGCGGACAATATCACACATGTGGGCTGATTAGGCTGGGTTGTCACAAAAGTACTTCGCGACGGCAGAACGTTTTAAACCAATGATTAAGTGATTGATTACGTGGGCGTAATCTTTTTTAAGGGGGGTAGAGCGCAAAACCACTTAGTGTGTATTACCGTACAAGTGTACGTGACCTATGGTGTGCATAGCACAAAATAATTTGTTTTGATGATTGGTGTGTGTGTTACGTAAACATACGCATTCATTCATGGTTTAATTGTGGTAATTGCGCACAGAAGATGCGAATACCATTGTGATAAGTGTGTTTATTTGGTAACAGTTGTGTGTGATAGTACAAGTGTGGGGAGTAGAGAAATTCCCGGGGAACTAAAAGCCTGACATTATATGCTCATATGACACTAAATGTGAACTGTGTGTTGTATTTTGATAAAATATATGTATATATATACAATATAGTGATTCATGAAAGGGTATGAAACCGACATAGAACCTAGTGAGAATAAGATTCCCCAGGTAACAGGATTAAAGTGAATGGAGATAACTGATAGACGGAGTTCTATCCCTTGGAGATGTAATGATTATGACTAGAATGACCAGCAAGATAGAAAATTGGAAATGAGTGTATTATTTGATGCTTGAAAATGAAGTGGGAGGTGGAACTTGATTTGCATGCGATCAAGGGAAGCCGAACACAAATTGGGGTGGAAGGATAGTTTAGTACTGATGCTGATCACATCAGGGTTGGATGATTCTTAAAGCTCCCTATAAGTGGTCGCAAATAACCACGCTAAGGAAAAGAAATAAAGAACATAAGTTGGACTTGGAGTTGTATGTGTTTTCAAAAGGATTTTGAATCAGTTGTTATAAAACGTCGATAGATACCTTACATTATGAAAGTACTTTTACTTAACCTTGCAAAGAATATTTTTGTAGTACTTGCTCACGAGCCGAGGACGTATGAGCCTTTGTCTTCGGACCGGTGACATGGGAAGTATATATGTTAAAGATTAAGTGATTGTTTTGATCTCCCAAAGGAACGGGGACAGAAGGTGTCCATCGCGACCGGGTTCTGCGGGATCACAGTGTATACAAAAGATATTTTTGGTTGCCATACATGCTAAGACATATTGTGTGGTATGTGTAATAAATGTTATTTTGACCTTGAGTCCTGATGTGGTTGAGTTCCGAAAGTTGTTATGTTACCTAGACCTATGTGTCTAAATGTTGTTATGTTACCCAGACCTGAGAGTCTAAGGGTTGTTATGTAAGTACAATGTTGTTAAGATACCCGGACCATTGAGTCCGAGGTTATCATGTAAGTATGTCATGTTATGTATGGATGTGTATATGTTACCCGGACCATTAAGTCCGAGGGTGTGATGTAAAGTATGTTTGGTTATTGAAGTTTTATTTGCAAGTAATCCCTGTGTTCTAATCCAAATGATTCGTGGGAAGTGTGAACTTCGAGGACGAAGTTCTTTTAAGGGGGGTAGATTGAAATACCCCAAACCTTGATATGTTGCTTAATAATTAAACTATGGTATATTAAGGCTAAAAAGTGCCTTAGAAACATTAGTGAACGATTTAAACCTTAGTGAAACAATAAAGTACCACAAACACATTTTGAGCAAAAACATGCTCTAAGCTTGGAGTGAACTTGGTTATGACCCAATGAGCCTACCAAGACTTAATAACATTCAATTATGATTTGATAAGTCTAATTAAGTCCTTAGGAAACTTTAGTAGACAGTTAAACCAAACAAAACACAAGAAAACACCTTAGAGTCAATTTAAGCAAATACTTGTTCTAGACTTGGTGTAACCATGTATAATACCTAAAGGTCATTCTTAGACCTTATAAACATGCTAATGAACATGTTAAACCAATTACCAAAGAAAACCAAGCTTGAAAACAAGTTAAAACACAAAATGTGCTTTAAGGAGTCTTAAAGCACATTTTTGAAAAATTGTCTTGTAAATGGGTTTTGAGTGGCTAAATGTCCGTCATTACTCCTTAATTAACATGTTTACTACTTAGTATCACATTAGGAAGTCTTAATCAATGGGAAATCAAAATTTTCACAAATATGTGCCTTGTTTTGTGAATAGTAACTAAAATAAGCTAGTTTATGACATTAGTCAACTTAAGTGATATAATTAGTCAACAAAGACCAAAATACCCCATTTGGCTATAGGGGGCCGGTTTCCAACATGGTGAGTCACCACCATTTACAATTCAATTAAAGAAAGGAAGACATAAAGTAAAGTATTATTCTACTTTATTACATAAATATCTTAACAAGAGTACTCTCTCACCTCATTCTCTTATTTTCTTCCATCCTCACCGATTTCTTCATCTTCTCCCAAGCCCCCATCGGTTTTGCTACAACAAACCACACCATCTCCAGCTTCCATAGCTTGTAACTTCTAGCCCCATATACCAAATCAAATTCTAAGACCATATTTGTCTTAGTTAGGCCAAGCTCTACACTTCTCTCTTTTCAAATCTTCAAGAACTCCATTTTGGTGCCATGAAGAATCTCCATTGAAGGAGCTTGAGCTCACCTTTCCATGCCTTGTCATTCTCCTTTGCTTCAAGGTAAGGAAAACCAAAGAAAATCTAAGATTCCTTTCATTTTGTACATGTCCGAAAATTTCACCTCACAAGGGTGCTTTGTTTTGCTCTTCATAGCTCCATTTCAATCTTCAAAGGACTAGGAGGAGTCCTACCTTGCTTCTTAATCAAGTTCTCTTTCAAATTCCAAAGGTAAATATCATTTTAGTGTATTAAAACACTTATGTTAAACTAGGGTTTGTATATGAGTTTAAGTATGAATTCTTAATCTCATTACCCTTATATGTGTGTGTGGATAGAAGGTTGACAAGTGATCAAGTTCCTTGCTAATCTTCAATCCAAGAAAACAAGAAAGAAGTTTGAGAAGAGAAGAGGTAACTAACCTATCTTGATGTAATTATGTGTCTTAGGAAATTGAGGTTTGAGTTGCTTGATAAAATACCTAAGGAGCCAATGACAAAATGATCTAGTGAATTATTCTCAAGAGAATTATTAAAAGGCATATGTGATGTTGAGTGTATTTGCAGTTCAAAGGCAATATATATGTGGGAAATTGAGTGTTTAAGGTTTATGCAATTTAAGGGCCTAAGAGCCATGTTATTTAAGGGCCTAAGTGCCAAGCAATTTAAGTTCATGCACTATATTGTGATGTAGTGTAGTTTGAGGTTTTGTTTTGTGTATAAGAATGTTCTTGATGGATTTAAGTGTCCTTGGATGTTTAATGGTGAAGACTATGTGTTTTGGTGTAACAAGATTTTAGTAGAACCCATGTCAAAAATTAGGTAATGGATAAGAAGTTCTAGGTGTCTAAATGATGTTTGGTGACCTAGGTTGAACTAGGAATGATTAAGGTTAAATAGGTGAAAGAACGTGAATTAAGGTGTTCTTAAGTGTTAAAGTGTCTTGGTATTATCTTGGAGGATTTAGAATGCAAATGAGAGTTAAGGATACTTTAAGCCATGGTGAGATTGTGTTAAGGATTTATACAAAGGTTGGTAACAATGAGGAAGTAAGGTGTTGTAAGGAAGATGTTTGAACTTGTGGAGAAAATTCTTGGAAGGACATGAAGTATTTTGGTGGGCTAAATAATGTGTGGGAACATGTTAATAACCTGAGGGGGAAACATTATAAGTGTTGGGCATTTTGGCAAGAAATGAGTAAGTGTTTAAGGGTATAGAAAATGAGGTTTTTGGCACGTCCGAACTTCCGTCCGAACTGGGACGTTCGGACATGCCCTGTTGCGCGTAAGTTTCCTGAGTTTTAAAGCTACGTCCGAACTACCGTCCGAATTTGGAAGTTCGGACACACCCATCTCTTTTCTCTGATTTTGCCTCGACCAGTGTCCGAACTTCGGAAGCTCGGACACATGTTCGGACATTCATCAGTTTTCACCCTTTTGAGTCTCGGCATGCGTCCGAACTTGAGAAGTCCGGACACAAGTTCGGACAAGGTGCTGTTTTGACCAAAAACTTTGTTAAAGGTTAGGAAGTGATATCTAATGATGGGGAGTGATAAGTAATGATGTTATGAAGTGGTTAAGGACATGATAAGTGAGTTATAATGATAATTGGATGGGTGAAAAGTTGTATTAAAATGAAAAAGTAAAACAAGTTAAAAATGTGAAGTTGTTTAACCGATTAACGGGAGTAAGTCATGAGCATTAGACTTTAAACTAACAAGTTACCCCGGTGTTAATGAAAGTAAATGTAATGTTACCAGTTGTTCAAAGACGTTATGAGGAACATGTGATGGCACGTTAGAGTGAAACCCCGGTGACAGGTATGGTTTTCTTGCAACCTATGTCCTACCGGATTACACCGGCTTGTATGCCAATGTGTTTTTCTGAATGCTGCCACGTTATAAGATAAAAGTATGTAATGAGTTTACAGTAATTCATATATGTGGCGTGCCTAGTTCCGATACCGTTTAACCTTGAAAGTGTTAAACCTTAGTTAACTGAGTCTAGGAACACATAAGAGATCGGTATTCGGATTCAACGACCCGAACCATGGGGGTGTTCTAACCACGGCTATGCGTGAGTTAATTGTGTGATGTTGTGTGTGATGTCTGTTGTAAATGTATGACCCTCCTTTGTGTGATTAACCACGGCTATGCGCATTGTTTGGGAGTTGTTGTATACAGTTTCTTCCGCCTCCTCTCTGTTGGTTGTCTTTCTTCATTGGTCTTCAATCACCCCTGAGCTTAACCAAGGCTCTTGACTCACGTCTGTTGGGGATTATGTACGGTGTGTTCGGATCACTATGTCCGATCCATCTTTGTGTTAAGTTATCCGTTCGTCTAACAGGACGGTAACAAGTTATGTAAACAAGCTTAGCATGAGTTTGGCAGCATTCTCTAGGCTCTCCCAGTGAACTAACTATGCTTGGGGCAGTTCCTAAAGAGATCCGTACCCGTTATGTTATGTGTTATTGATGTACTGCAATGCTTATTGCGATGTGATGATATAGGTTGTTAAAATGTGGAGTATGTGGATCATGGATATGAATCCCAGTTTATAGTAAGAGGCGTTTATGGATAACACGACTAGTGGGTAAGTGTCGTCTATTGAGGAAATAGCTCCATTAGAGGAGAAACACTCTAGGGTTAAAGAACACAATGAGTGATTTATTAAGTGTAGTGTTGTCTGTTTGTTGAGCCCTATTGTGTGTGTATGTAATGTGATATGTGTTTATGGTTACATGCATGGTTAAAATATAATCAACTGCATGCTAAGACGACAATTAGTTGTGCGTGGCCCGGTAGCATGCGGGCTGCGAGATTACCATACCAGCAAAGGTGCTGAGCCCCTTGGGGGCCACCCTTTTCTTCCTTTTCTATTTCAGATACAAGGAGCTGGAAGCCGTTCGAGAGTAGGATGGGGTAGTTGTTTATACATGGGTAGCCATTTTTATTGTATATGTATTGTAGGTGTAGTAAGACCGAAATTGTTATCGGCATTAGTTTGCAAATACTCGGTACAGTTGGAAGGTATATGTATGTTGTTGTTGTTGTAAATGGAAAGGGATAGAGTGTGCAGTCGCTCGGGAATCTAGTCCATCAGACCGATACAATGTATACGTAATAGCCTTGTTAGCCACGTGGGTGGTTGACGGCGTGTAACACCAACGAGTTAAGTAATGTGATGAAGTATGTTTTCCGCTGCAGTTAGTTGTTAAGAGTGTTGTTGTTAGTTGGGGTGTTACACCTCCTTATTTTAATAAACTTACAATTTAATACAAAAACCTTATATTATACATATTAATTATTTAAATCACAATTCTAACCCAAAATTCTCCCCAAATTGCGCACTGCCCTAATAGTTTAACTAATCCTCAAATCATCACCAACTTTCCGGTAATTACACTCTAGCCCTCAAGTTTTTTTTATAATTGTTACACTTTGATACTTAACTATATATTGTAACCCTTGATCAATTAAATTACTGATTAGCCCAACATTCATCCTAATTACAAACAAACCTCCAGTGTTCAGATTTATTCCATCTTGGCCATACAACTTTCAGAAATTACAAAGACACCCAGATAGTTTTATAAATTTCATTCTTAATTTAATACTTCATTAAATTACAAAACAAATACTATTTAGTTTTCTAGCTTGGTCAAATGTCATATGTAGTCAATGTTGACCACCCCAAATATCTCATTTGACTAGTGTTTAGTATAATTACGAAAATGCCCTTTTCTTTTCTCGATTTTTGCATTTAACACTTCAATGTTATAAAATTGCATTTTATATTTTCAAAAATCCATAAAGACATTTCTCCTCGGTATAAAATTAGTTTTAGCCTTACATATCGTTCTTAATTTCATTTTGACCCCATATATGATCTTCTATTTATTTGTATACTTATAAGGTCTATTTAAATTATATTGTAATATACTTAATTTAAGTAGCATCTAAATTCACTAATATTTACCTAAATATTCCTAGGTGGTTATATTCACCGAAATTATATTTTTGCATCCGAATCTATGATACATTAAATCACTTTAAAATTAGTAATCAATATTTTAAGCTCAAAATAAGCATAATAAAAATATAGCCTACAATGTGGCTTTAAACATCACATATAATTAATTGTTACATGACATCAAAATGTCCCAAAATATTTCTATGACCCCAAGGTTCTGTACACTACGTCTTAAAATATTTTTCGTACATTAAAAACCCATTAGCTTGGCTTAAACATGTCATGCTCATCTAGACTCATCTACCAAATATCCACCTATTATTTTCCAGCACCTATTTAAGGTTTAAACTACCCACATACGTGTGTATACTCCACGGTTATGTACAAGTTTGTGAAATTTGTAGCTTACGGTTATTCCTTTTCACTCAGCACATAGATCAACTTAAACTAGCTATTAATGTCTAGGCCTACAAACCGCATGTGCACTCATGTTCCTCCATGCATTGTCATGGTTTAAAGCCACATACATGATACCTAAAATTTTCGGTTTTATACCCTGTTATAGAGTGCTGATTTTGAAGCATAAAACAAGGTAGTAAGTGGAATTTACCTTGATATGTATACGAAGGTTTCCAGCAGTTTTTCAGCCACACCAACTTGAACTCTCTCGGCTGTTTATGTATATATGCATTCATGTGTGCAATGTGTTAGTTTTTCTTTTTGTCTACATTATAAGCTTAATACATGCAGAGTATGCTTAGGACTGTAGTTGGGGTTTATTACCTTTCTAAATTTGTTTTTCCTCTTGACACAGCCTCTAAATCACCGGTGCTTTAAGGAAGGGAACACATTTCATTCGGTCCCTTGTATGCAGAGAAGAAAGTCATGTAAAACACTTGTCTTTGGCACTAATTGTGAGAGTTTTTATGTACAGTTTTTTTATATAAGGTGACATTACCTTGTGAGTATAAAGGGGTTTCCATGCTTGACTCACGGCTGGGCATAGCAAGAGAAATAGTTTCACGTCTGTGTAGAAAAATAAGGAAGTTTAAGGCTCAAACAACATAAGGAAGTGGCCATGTTTACCTTGTGGCTTGAAAAGTTTTTTTTTCTTCAGCTCTGTTTCGGTTATCTAAACAAAGGGTTAGCATCAGTTTCCTGCAGAGAATAAGGGAGAAAATCAGAGCTCTATGTAAGGAGATAACTCCTTTTTTTTGCAGAAAATATAAGGTAAGTTAAGGCTTTGAACAACCATGGCTTTTACTTTTTTTTTCTACCTTGCTTTGAGCCCCTTGTTGAGTGTTTATGTAGCTCTTTTAGAAGTGGTTCTCCAGCTCAGTATAAGGCTGTGCTACAGCTCCATTTGCAGGAAAAGAATGGAAGGAGAAGATGTCATTTTTGGTCATGTAAAAAGCGATGACGAAGTGTGATTGAACATGCACTATATTACCTTTTCTATGCTGATTTCCTTCTTTGTTTTTGCAGGTCTCTAGTGGTCCATGCCCATGGAGATTTCCGGTTTATACATTAGGAGGGAAAAGGTAGGAGTTGCTGCTGTTTCTCCTTCAGCTTAGCCGCTGTAATGGAGGAAACAATAAAAGAACTTGCTGTTGCAGACTGGAAAAGAAGAAAGAAAGAGGACGGAGTTCTAGCTCGTTGATGTTGTGTTTCTATGCTGCTGTACTAGGACTGAAACAAGGGAAGGAAGGGAAGAAAAGAAAATAAAGGGAGCTAGAGTATATCATCGGCATAACCAGGAGGGAAAGGCAGTGGAATTTTCTTACCAAACTGATCAAGATACGTGAGCTGGGTTTTTCCTCTGCTTTCTGTACGTGAAAGGAGCAAGGAGAGGAGCTTAGAAGGAGCTGGGTCCTTTACCGGAAATGAGAAGGAAAGAATGAGTTGGGTTGTGCAGCTTTTACCTTGTTTAGCTAATGTCATACTCCCTTCTCTTCTCTGGTTTTTCCACCATAAGAGAGTGAGGGAACTTGCTTCCCTTTTCTTCTCCTGATTTCAGCCGAGGAACAACACTACTTCCAGCACCATCTTAAGTTGTTTTATAGGGTAAAAATGGAGGTTGTTTGGCTCATTGAAGCGAGGAGAGTAAGAGGAGAAGAATGGTTATTTTTTTGAGTCTAAAACACTGACCTACTGTAGATAGTAGTAGCCATGGAAGTCGACGGTGGCTCTCGGTTCTAGAGCAGCAAACGAAAGAGGCTAGGACTGACTCTCAGTTAGGGAGCAGCATGGGATGAGGTTGGATTTATGTGGGAAGAAGAAGAGTAAGGTACCGAGATGAGGAAAAAGAAATCGGTTGTGAGAGTGGTGGTAGGTGTGGGTTGGTAAGAGTAAGGTACATCTTTTCTAGCTATTTTTTGAATTCCGTATAGGTGCTGTCGGGTAAGATGGGTTAATGGGTGTTAGAATGGATAGAAACGTGTGCTTGTAACAGAGAATACTTTGATATGTGCAAGTGTATGTACTCTTCTGTTTACAATGCCAATATATATATCATGTATATTCATGTCATAGGAGTATTCATATTTGAGGTGTGCACTCGGTGTTTCTGCAGGTAGAAACGGACGGTAATGGTCAAGGTGGAAAAGATGAGGTATTAGTTTAATATTATGTAAAGGTGTACCAATTATTGCTTTATAGAGTAGCTTGATGTGTCATGTTTATTTGTTTTGTAACCGGTCAGTATATAGCTAGAAACCTGTCCCTATCAATCGGCTCTGGTGGCATAAAAATGAAGTGATAAGCTGTTTAGTTAATATTATAGAAGAAAACGCACCAATACTAATTGAATAAGACATAGGTAGTGAGTCTTATTTAATTACATATGGGGACGGTACTAGCTGGGTTATCAGCTTTATATTGGCGGAAATGACATCCAAGGTCAAGAGTACATCTTGACCATAAACATGATTAAGTGATTAAATGTTATTTTTGCACTATTTGGTTATTGTCCACAAAATAATGCACATATTTTTGGTTATTTTGTAAAACTTGATTTATACATTTTAATGTGGTACGTTATGTCACATTAGTATATTTAAGGGTATTTAAGACCCTAAAATTAAATAGAACCCATTTTGGAGACAATCTCGCAAAATATGCTTTAAGGAAGTTTGGTGTACATTTTGTGCCCCAATGAGTTTCTGAGCTTGGTTTCCCTTGGAAATGGTTTTAATGTGTTCATTTATGTGTTATAAGGCTCAGGTTAAAATTTTAGGTCAAACGGAAATCGTTTGGATATTTATTCACCCTAAAAGGTCAAAGGGTGTAATTCTTGTTTTCTGTCCAACTTTGTTGGGTTTAATTTATTTTCAAGGCATGTTTAGGCCTTAATTTATTTGATTATATGCTTAATCAATATTTAATTAAGTAGGGGTATTTCAATCTCCCCCCCTTAAAAAGACTTCGTCCCGAAGTCGCTTTACTTAAATAGGTATATTAATACTATCCATATAATCCCAAAATGAATATCTATACGATATATCATTTACACACATCTTGTTGTGCTAATACCACACATAGCCCTCAATTGTGGCGTTAATTCAACATATATGGATATAGGCGATCCATCAGCACTATCATTTCCTATCAGTTCTACCAACCCTAACTGAAATACCCCAAACTTAGATATGGTGTTTAAGTGATAAAATTAGATATAAGAAGGCAAAATAATGCCTTAGAAACATAAAGAAACCATTTTAATAAAAGAAAACATAAGGAAACACCAAAAGAGCTGTTTAAGCAAAAACGTGCTCTAAGCTTGGAGAGACTTGGGTGAGCACCCAAATTTCATTCTTAGACCTTAGTAATATCCTAATGGTCATTTTAAACCAATTACCAAAGAAAACCAAGCTTGAAAACAAGTTAAAACACAAAATGTGCTTTAAGGAGTCTTAAAGCACATTTTTGAAAAATTGTCTTGTAAATGGGTTTTGAGTGGCTAAATGTCCATCATTACTCTTTAATTAACATGTGTGCTAATTAGTATCACATTAGGAAGTCTAAATCAATGGGAAATAAAAAATTTCACAATTATGTGCTTGTTTAGTGAATAGTAACCAAATAGTGATAGTTTAAGACATTAGTCAAAGTAAGTCAATCAAATGGTCAACAAAGACCACAATACACCTTATTTTACCAAGGGGCCGGTTTTTAAGTGTGACTCACCACACTTATCTAGCTAAGTAAGGAATAAAGCAAAAGTAAGTAAATTCACTATTTACCTTTAACATAAATATCCCTCCTTTACTTACCTCTCTCCTCACCTCTTCATCCTCTCTTGTTCCCACCGGTTTTGTGCTGCTCCTCTCTTCTTCTCCAACGTGAAGAACAACCTCCATGCTAGATTCATCTTCCTTTGATTACTACTTACTCATTTTAGCTCCAAAACCAAATCAAATTACATATTCTTCTTAGTTAGCTCAAGCTCTTCCTTTCTATCATTCCAAAACTTCAAGAGCTCCATTTTGGTGCCAAGGCAAACAGCCATTAGAGGGGGAAACTCAAGCTTGGAGACTCCATTAGCTTCTCCATTCTCTTAAGGTAAAGAATATGTAAGAAAATCTAGGTTTCCATCATTTTCTCTCCATAACCGAAAATCTATACTCATGGGGTTCCATTTTTATGCCTTGTTCTAGCTTATTTCCTATCCTTCAAGGGCAAGAGGAGGTCCTTCTTGATTCATATACAAGCATGTCTTGCGAAACCAAGGTAAAACAATCAATTTAATACCTTAAAACACATTTTTAACCTAGGTTTTATTCCTTAAGGTTAGTGTGTTGTTTAGTACTCATTGGAGTCATTGAATATTGGTTAGAACATTGGCAAGGAGAACTTGACTTGGTGACCGAGATTGAGCAAAGAAAAACCTAAGGGAGAAAGTTTGTGAAGCTTGAAAAAGAACAAGGTAAATGTCTTACCTTAAGGTGTTTAATGCATTAAGGGATGGGATTTAGGAATATGTTGAGTGTAGCTTAGGGTTTAAGTTATAAAGGGGCTATATTTAACCTAGGAGAAACAATGACTATGTTTGAGAACTTGTGACTAAGGAGCCAATGAGAAAAGAGATAGTTGAACAATGTTGAGATGAATAATAAGAAGCATTTTATTTCAATGGGAGCCTTGTTCTGTGTATTCGCAGGTCAAAGGCAAATATGTATGGAAATTCAGTGGTTAAGATTATTGTCATTTAAGGGCCTAAGTGCCAAGCATTTTAAGTTATTACACTCTATGATGATGTGGTGTAGTTTTGGTGTAAATTGTGTGTTAAGATGATGTAATGAGAATTTGACTGATCTAGATTGTTTGATGGTGAAAAACCAAGTGTTTAGGTGTAACAATATACTAGAGAACCCATGTCAAAATTTGTTGTAGAAACTTAGTGTTTGGAATGTCTAAGGAAAATTTATGATTAAGGTAGTGCTAGGAGGTTTTAGGGGTTGTTTTGATGAAAAAGAATGAGTTCAAAATGCTCTAGTGAACTAGGGTGACTTAGGTATGTCTAGGAGGAACTAGGGGTTACAATGGTGAATTTTAGGCACCAAGACCTTGATAAAAGAAGTTAGGAAACTTGTGCAAGTTTGATGGGGATAAGGTGTAAGACTTTGAAATGGTTTAGGTGAGAACTAGAGTTTAAAATCTAAGGAAGTTTGATAAATGCAATAAGGGTTGGAAGTAGTGTATATGGAGTGGTCAAGTTCTTAAGGAGGGAGCATTTGGTTAGTGAAAATTCTAGGTGGAATTGCATGTTAGAAATGTAGGGAAAATAAGTGCTAAGTGTTGGAAGAAGGAGGCATAAATTTGTGTAGGAACTTTAAGTAGTTGCATAAAGGAATTTTAGGTGGTGAAAGATGCTTGAGAGATGATGTTATAGTGGTGAGGAAGCGTCTTGGCATTGTAACACCCCAACCCGAAATCCAATAAACTGAACGGCGATCACTCCCAAATAAAATACAACTGTAGCGGAATAAATACAACAACCGGGCGGTATTACAATGCCGTTGGCCACCCTTGTGACCAACAAGGCTAAATCCAAATACAATCTCCAAAAGTCACGGTCTGAATACGAATACAATTCGAGATATTAGGAATCAAACTCAAATGTAAAATACTTAAGTAGAACAAATGTCTAAAAGAAGACTCCCATAGCTTGAATCTAGCCCACCTACACTCGGTGTGGTAATCTTCTCAACTTCATGTACCTGAAAAATGGGGGTGCCCCCAAAGGGGCTCAGCAAACAATGCTGGTATGGAAAACGTGCAGCCCATCGTCTACCGGGCCACACCGACTACTTTGTCGAACACATGCAGTTCATTTTTATAAAGCTGTAAACAAGCATAGTCTGATAATAACAAGTATCCATACAAGGACAATAATGTCACATAGAACAAGACACAGAAGGTCATGTTAGCTGAACTGAAATTCTTTAATGATAGTCGGTCCGCACAATTGGACTGACAGGTATAACTGAATATCTTAAATAGTGGAGGTATAGTGACCTCGTTAAGATTGAAAGGTTGGGTATAAAAACCCCAGGAGATAACGTAGTTAAACCCTGAACTGAGAGGCGTGGGAAATAGAATCCCACTAGAGGAATGAAGTCTTCCTCAAACTGAAGGGCATTAGAAACCCGGGAGGAATAGAGTCTTCCTCCCAACTGAAAGTTCCGTCGCGACGTAGATAGGAGACGACCTAAGACAGGTACAGCTCCTGTAGCATGCATGGCCAGATCCAACTAGGCTTCTCGTTCTCGTAGTATAGAGTTGTTAAGTGTCATATAAAGACGTTAAACAAGAACACAATGTGTATTGTCAATTATCACGTTTAGGATAATGACGTTTGTTATAAAGTGAAGTTAGTGAGAGACTTGAGTACAAGTCCTCGGTATACTGAAGCGCAGGTATTTAATCCACTGGTATAGTAGTGTCTGTATGCGTGGGACATACACGTAGTAGTCAGCATCATTCACGCACATAAAATAATACAACAGCGCACAAGAGTAAGCAACATTTTACATTAATTATCTTGGTCGTTAATTCAAACAACAGATAGCACACAAGCCGGTGTAATCCGGTAGAAAACAGGTTGCAAGAATCCCATACCGTTCACCGTAGACTGTACTTGTTTAATTCCCTGTCAATGTCTGGTCAAACAAAGTCCTAGAATAGGATTAACTGAGAGGGTTAATTTATGTTACCCTTATATAATGATCCTATTGGATCTTTCAACAAATCTCTTATTTGTTATTCCATGTGAGGTTTATTTCTTTTAATTACCTCATGATTTAATGTATAACTTATTTGTTATTCCTTTTTGATTATTGTAAATTTTAATGTACATATAGTATTCATATATTCATGTACTATATTTGCTGTTTATTTTAATTGTCTAAGTGACATCACAACTTATAATTTTCTTAACTATATTTAAATGTCTTACAATGACATAATATTCTTATAATCATTATTCTCCTTTTAGTCATAAAAATACTTATTGTTTCTTTTTAACTTCCTTATAACTACATAAGCCATAGTTCTAATTCCATAATTCCTTTAATTAAAATTCTTTCTTCTAATTCCTCAAAATATCCATATAGGACCTATATTTATTTAAACCTAAATTGTTACCCTTATATTTCGGTTATTTATAAATCAACCACATTAATTCATAAACTTTATATTTAAATTCTAATCTCATTATATTATAGAGTTTTAACTTCTTATTTAGCTAAATTACATAGTCACACTAATATTTTGGTATATAGCTTTTAAGTACTATAACTTCCAAAAATAACAACCTAGCCCCTTAAATTCTCGGCAAATATATTTCCCATAATTACAATTTACCACAAAAGCTTATAAACTTTGCATAATGCCTTATAAACTATAGTTTTAATTTTAATTCTCCATAAATGCCGAATATATATATATATAAATTCTTAAATTACCAAACTAACCCCAAGTAATTCGGCTTTGGTCTTGAACTCTCCATTAATTACATTTTCACCCCAAAACTTTATAATAACTTCTTAATGACTTATAAACTAAAGTCTAAATATATAATTCCTCAAAATTTCAAAGGTGAGCCTAATAAATCTCTTAATTATGAATTCACCCCTTTTTATGTTCTAAACTTTCATAACAACTTTTATAAATTACATAATAGCCCAAAACTTTATAAAAAGTTATTTTAAAGCTTGTTTAAATTATCTAAAATTCTTAAACTTATTTCCTAACCTTATATTATATCATAATTACACCAAATACCCCTTTAGCTCTCGACTTTCACAATATATACACTAAATTTTGTAAAAATTACATTTAAGCCACTTAACTTAATTAATTAGCCATTTAAGCTCTCATAAAATATTTTTAACTCACCAAACTTTGTGATATAAGTTTATATACCTAAGTAGGTCATTAATACCTATTTACCAATTAATACATTCGGCCATATTTATTTGGTGACCATATAGTATATAAAAGTGGATTTATATAACTCATGTAAAAATTATTGTAATGTCTTATATAAATTCTTAGCTCAAAAATAAGCATTTTTGCCCTTGAAGTTTCGGCCCTAATTTATTTGTAACATAAATAAATTTTGTGACACAAAAATGTGTCTTAAGGTAAATATTTTCTATATAAGTTATAGATTGTATTTTTGGCATATTATACCATATAGTTTCGGTCTTAATAAACCTAGGAGATGTACATAATTTTTGTATAATTTTTAGAAGCTTAACAAAGCTTATAACATAAAGATTTACTTAGTAAACTTACTTCTTAACAAAGGTGGTTAAGTGCTTGAACTCTTCTTGAATCTCCAAGCTTTCTCCAAGGTAATATTGAAGCTCCACTTCGGTTATATGCAAGTGGTGAAGGAGTTTTAGGAGTTAGATCTTGAATAAAGATCTTAAGTAGATTTGTAAGTAGTTTTACAAGAATTTACCTTAGGCTTTTCTCCTTATAATTTCGGCTCACTAATGGGGGATGAAGAACAAGTTTTCCTTCATGAAAAAGAAGAAGAAAAGAGCCTTAGAAGGAGTAGAACTTGGTTACACATAAAAATGTGCTTTAAGGATCTTCAAGCATTAAAATACCTTAAGATAACCTTGAGATGCTCCTTGGATTAATGTTGGTTTGAACAACCTCCTTGGTGAACTAAGTGATGCCGAACTCTTGTTGTTATGCTAGGAAGAGTTTTGCTTCAAGGTTTGACAAGAAATGCTAGGAAATTACCTTAAAGATGAAGATAGAAGTTAAAACTCCATTAATGGACTTAAGAGCTTCAAAGGAAGAAGATGAAGCAAGAAGAGAGAGCTAGGGAGCTTACCAAATTCGGAGGTGTGAAGTGCAAGGAGGAAAGTGAGACCTAGCTCACGTAAATGCAAGAAAAGAATGACTTGAAATTGATTTTTGTTTTCTTAATTCTTAATGTCAAATGACTATACTTTTCCTTAGTTTATTACAAGAGTTATTGGCTCAATAGATGACTCCTTTCCAGCATGAAAACCGGCCATTTGGTGTGACTAAGCAAGAGTTGGAAAGACAATAATGTTGGCTAGAAGACAAGGTAAGAAAAGGTAAGGATATTCCTTTTATTTTTCAATGTTAAATGACTTGTCTTCTTCTTCATGTAGGTGCACGATTTCAAGGGTTGAATGGGGGTCTCCATCGGTGTTGAAGAGCCAAGGAAGAGCTAAGGAAGAGCTAAGGAAGGTCACATGCTTAAGAAATCAAAAGGCAAAAAGAAAAGGAATCTACTTTTTGCTTTTAGCATTTGTTTTTGTCTAGCCAACTTGGCCATGTTCTCTAGCATAATTTCGACAGCTCTCTGGTCAAATGAGTCACACATTTATTTGCCATTAAGTATTATAGCACATGGGATGATGAGTCATTATGTTTTAAGCCTTTTTTAAACTTTAAAGGCAAATTTATACTAGTTTTTGCTCTCAAAATCGGCCCCTATAGAGAGCCTTGTTGACTAGTCACACCAACTGATTTAGAAGGTCATTTTAACCCTATTTAAGATTACCAATTCGTGGCATGTCAAAAACTACAAGGTAATTGCGTAAAACGCATTTTCGTGACACCCGAAGGTGTGTTTTTGTGCTCTAAGGAAATTTTGGGAAACCAATTCTTTTATGAGCTCCAAGTGTTTTAAACACTTATTATAGTAAATAAACATATACTAAGATGTTACATTGAGTTATATGGGGTATAAACCCGTGACATAATTTACGGGCCATCGGGACACTCCCGGGCCAAAAAGGAGCGCTAAGAATCCTCCTGTGGTTTTTGCTGAATTTTGTGAAACCACTTCGTGGGTTCTCTTTAGAATGATAATATGATGTTAGGAACGCAGGATATAATTTTATAGGAGTTCGTGCCACCTCGGCACTCCTCGGACTTTTCGATGCTTTAAGGAGGGCGTGAGCACTCCCGAGCATTTTGCGTATTTGACTGAATTTAGCTTAGGGAATATATTTGTATATTCATATAATAATTGTATGACCATTTGGTTTGAATATTAGAGGGTCATACAAGGTCATGTTTGACCATATGCTTCTAAGGCGTTTTAGCGTTTATGGAGAAACGACTATTTTTACGTAACGTTTTCATGCATGGGTTTGCATGCGTACGTGAAATGGTTCATATTTGGATTATATTCCAATAAATAATGATTTAATAATATTATTTAGATTTGGGGTATTTCAATCTACCCCCCTTAAAAAGGACTTCGCCCCGAAGTCTCATATCTAAATTATAAGGTTGTGGGGAAGTTCCACTAAGTATCCACAACTCAATCTAGTTTTTAGGGATCAAGTCCCAAGTCTCTATATTCCTAAGTTCACAGTGTACATCAAACAATAACAGGATACTTTGGAACAATATAGTGTGATGTAATAACACAGTCACTTTTCATATCTAATAGTGCACAAAGTACACTCAAATACAGTGTTACACAAGAACACATACAAGACAAGGCGTCGCTGAGATATACTGAACAGTGTTACACAAGAACACATACAAGACAAAGTGTCACTGAAATATACTGAACAGTGTTACACAAGAACACATATAAGATAAAGTGTCACTGAAATGCACGAAAGTGCAACAAAATGCATACTAAATTCACAAACGAAAAAGGCTCTACCCCCCAAAAAAAGAGGGGTACGCCCACGTACCCTAGACTAAAGTGTCTAATCGGTAAATAGTGAGGGAAACTTCGCTCGCATATCAGCTTCTAATTCCCATGTGGCCTCTTCCACATCGTGGTTCGACCAAAGAACCTTTACTAGACTCACAGATTTGTTTCGTGTATCTCGTGTCTTTCTGTCTAAGATTCGTTGCGGTGTTTCCACATACCGCATTGTTGGTTCTAATGAGAGTGTCTCTGGTTGTAGAACATGCGAAGGATGAGGCATGTATTTCTTAAGCTGAGACACATGAAAAACATTATGTACTTTGCCCAACTCAGCTGGCAAATCAAGTCGATATGCCACAAGGCCCACCCGCTCTATGATAGCGTAGGGTCCTACAAATTTCGGGCTTAGCTTGCCCTTTTGCCCAAATCTGAATACACCCTTCATGGGTGATACTCGTAGAAATACCTGGTCGCCAACTGCGAACTCAAGGTCTCGTCGCCTCTCATCAGCATATGATTTTGTCTGTTGTGCTGCTTTCATGTTACTTCTGATTTGTTGTACTTCTGCCTGGACTTGCTCTAAGTACTCAGGCCCAATGATGATGGTCTCACTAAACTCGTCCCAGCACAATGGTGTGCGACATGGTCTGCCATATAAGGCTTGGAAAGGTGACATCTGTATAGAGGCGTGATAGCTGTTATTGTATGCAAACTCGATGAGATGTAATCTATCTATCCAGCTGCCCTGGAAATCCAAGGCACATGCTCGTAGCATGTCCTCTAAGGTCTGAATAGTCCTCTCTGACTGACCATCTGTCTGAGGATGAAATGCTGTGCTAAGCTTCAATTCAGTGCCAAGTGCTTCGGGAGTAGCTCGCCAATATCGTGAGAGAAATCTAGTGTCTCGATCTGAAACAATAGTCTTAGGTACTCCATGATGTCTGATAATCTCCTGCTCAAATAGTTCTGCTAACTTTGGCACTTTCCAAGTGTCCTTCATCGGAATAAACCTAGCAACCTTAGTCAGTCGATCAACAACCACCCAAATCATATTAAGGCCTCCTCTCGTAGGTGGTAGTCCCACCACGAAGTCCATGGTGATATCATAAAACTTCCACTCTGGAACTGGCATAGACTGTACCATACCTCCTGGTCGTCTATGTTCGAATTTCACTTTCTGACAAGTGAGACATCGAATCACATATTCTGTCACGTCGCCCTTCATACCACTCCACCAGAAATACCTCTTCAGATCTTTGTACATCTTAGAAGCTCCTGGATGGACAGATGTGGAAGAAGTGTGGGACTCTCTAAGAATAGATTCTTTATATCTGTGTTGTCTCTGGGAATACACAATTTCCCTTCAATCTGATTAGTCCATCATCATGTAGCTGAAACTCATATTTTCCACCCTCAAATGTACCGTCAGACAACTTCTGACTGATCTCCATCATTCGCTGATCGCTCTGCTGTGCTCTGCGTATGTCGTCCATAAGACTCGAGCTAGCCACAATGGCATTTAGAAAATGTGCCGTCGACTAAGTGTCTGCTACAACATTAGCTTTCCCTTCTTTGTACTGCAAATCAATGTCATAGTCCTTAAGGAATTCAACCCATCTTCTTTGTCTCATGTTTAACTCCTTCTGGGTGAATACATACTTCAAACTCTTGTGATCCGAATATACGGTCATCTGGACACCATACAGGTAGTGGCGCCAGATCTTCAGTGCAAAAACAATAGCTCCAAGCTCTAAGTCATGTGTGGGATAGTTTTCCTCATGTTTCTTCAACTGTCGGGAAGCGTAGGCACTACTTCCCATTCTGCATGAGTACACACCCTAATCCTCTGCCTGATGCATCACAGTAAACTTCATAACCCTCTGTGCCTTCAGGTATAGTCAAAACTGGTGCTGATGTCAAAGCATTCTTCAAAAGCTTGAATGAGGTCTCACATTCAGTAGTCCATGTGAAAGGTGCATCCTTCTTCATTAAGCTGGTCATAGGTTTGGCTAATTTGGAGAAGTCTCTGACAAACCTTTTGTAGTATCCTGCTAAACCAAGGAAACTCCTGATGTCCGTAACTGTCTTTGGCCTAGGCCAAGTGCGAACTGCTTCTATCTTTGCTGGATCCACTGCGATCCCAGCATCAGAGATAACATGTCCTAAAAAGGAAACTCTGTCCCAAAA
This sequence comes from Limonium bicolor, assembly GCA_023374045.1. Classification (NCBI taxonomy): domain Eukaryota; kingdom Viridiplantae; phylum Streptophyta; class Magnoliopsida; order Caryophyllales; family Plumbaginaceae; genus Limonium; species Limonium bicolor. The sequence continues at coordinate 306,359,310 of CM041777.1, read as the reverse complement.
CTCACATTTGGAGAACTTAGCATAAAGCTGGTTCTCCCTTAAGATCTCAAGTACATGTCGGAGGTGACTCTCATGCTCTTCCTTAGACTTTGAATAGATGAGGATGTCATCGATGAATACAACCACGGTCTTATCCAACTGCTCTCTGAATAATCTGTTCATCAAATCCATGAAGACTGCAGGTGCATTTGACAAGCCAAAAGGCATAACTGTAAACTCATAGTGGCCATACCGTGTTCTGAATGCTGTCTTTTCTATGTCTTGCTCCCTGATGGGTATCTGATGGTAGCCTGATCTCAAATCGATCTTCGAAAACACTTTTGCTCCTCTCAGCTGATCAAAAATCGTCAATCCGTGGTAGTGGATATTTGTTCTTCACCGATACTGCATTAAGCTCTCTGTAATCAATACATAAACGAAGGCTTCCATCCTTCTTCTTCACAAATAGGACTGGTGCTCCCCAAGGAGATACGCTAGGTCGTATGTATCCCTTGTCCAATAAATCTTTCAGCTGCTCCTTCAGCTCAGCCATCTCTGCTGGTGCCATACGGTACGGTGCCTTAGCTATGGGACCGGTACCTGGTAGTAATTCGATGGAGAACTCTACCTCTCTGGATGGCGGTAAGCCTGGAAGTTCCTTTGGAAAAATATCTGGAAATTCCGACACCACTGGCATAGCTGGATCAAAGTCAGGGTCGTGCTCTACATCCTGAACATAGCATAGTATACTTCCTTCTGCTTCCTGACGTGCTTGTACATGGACATAGCAGATATAACTTTTAGACGGTGCTCTAGGGCTCTGACGGTAAGATACTGTCACTCCTGATGGGCTCTTAAGTAACAGCTGCGCTCTGCACAAAGAATGCGGCCTCTGTGCCGCCCCAGCCAGTCCATCCCGGCTATAACATCGAATCCTAGACCTCTGAACTCAATAAGGTCAATAGGAAATCCTCCTCCTTAATGATAGTGGCTCCTCTATAAAGACGAGTGCAACTGATCTTCTCCTTAGACGGGAGTGCCACCTTAAAATCAGGTAACTCTACAGCGTCTAGCCCCAACTTCCCCGCAAGCGAAGGCGAAACGAAAGTATGTGAGGCTCCGGAGTCGAACAGTACTAATGCATCCACTCCATTAACAGGAAAGGTACCAGTGAGGATCGCGCCGCCCTTGCTGGCCTCCTCCTCAGTAAGTATACTTAAGGCACCTTCCGTCTCCTTAGCACAACCTAATAACAGAATCTGAGTAAGTACTTTGATATATGATGGGGTCTAAAGACATTCACTTTCATAACAATAATGCTTCATTGATGAGATGATCTCCTTTCAGATGTCCAAACAATTACAACACTAGTACTTTCTAAAAGTCAAACTTAATCTTCCTGGTTTCATGTGAGTGGTGTTTATCACTGTCGAAGGTGCTGTGTTTAGTTTAATCCTTTTAATTCCATGGTATAGCAACCTTGACTTTCCACCCATTACTAAAACATCTCCTGAACTCAATATGATTTTCTTTGCAAGGTCCACACGCTTCTGCTCGCCATAAAGGAACTCTACGTCATCTCCAATTGACAAAGACAATACTGGTATCCCCTGTTCAAGGGACCCTTTTGTTTCATCATTGTCCTGGTGTAGTCCTAAACGGCCTCCTTCTTCATAGAAGTTGATGATACATAGATCAGCCCTTAAGTTGGGAACTGGATCTTCTTCTAGTTGTGAGCTGTATTAACTGCTTGTTCCACAATTTAAAAATTCTTCTGGGATTTTTGGCACTTGTGCTCCATCTCCATTTCTTGTATCTGGTAGGTCTTTGAGTAAGGATTCCAATCCTTTCCTAAGCACATCATTTTCAGCTTCATCTTTGATCCTCCTGGAAATTCTGGAGTGTAGAACCCTCCTGGTCCTGCTCCCAATTCGTGACATTTTCTAATGATTGCAATTTGTGTCTCCGGTGTTAGGTATCCTTTGAGTAGTATCAAACCTGGTTGGATAACCTTACATTGTTCGTTCCCTGGTTCTTGTACTTTGATAATGTTTTCTCCAGGGAGGGCGGTGAGGGGATAGGAAAGCATATCTTATAGCTTCCTACGTGGTTTAAATTTTACTAGTGAGTCTTACTAATTCTTTCCTACTCAATTAGGCAATCAAGGCATGCAAGCACTCATTCACATCATCCATTGCTCAATAACAGGTTCACATGGTTTAGAAATACCTGGGTTGGTAGAAGGACCAGCCTCATCTGAGCGGTCCATGACATGTAGGGCGGGTCCCGATGCTGGGCCTTTGCCCTTATACCCCTGAGCCTGGTTTGTTGGTGGAGGGGAGTATCGCTAGCTCCATTCTTTTGGCCTGTGTTTGGCTTTGCTCCCGGGCGGTAGTTCCTGCTCTCCGGGTTTCGGATACACTCGAAGGCACGATGCCCGAGTATCTGACAGTAGCGGCACATGACTTTCTCCCCTTGGCAGTCTACGCCGGGGTGATCCTTTCCGCACTGTTTACAGTTGAAACGGCGGACATACTTCTGGCCCGTGTTTGAGCCATGTCCAGAACCTAATACAATCAAGGTTAATTATACATTCCAACGGTACTGAAGTAATCACAAAAGTTCAAATCTAACTGTCTGATTAGAGTGCCTACCCTTAGATGGGTAGGTTTTCTGTGAAGTTGCTGCTCCGTGGGTTCCTGACTGGGGGTTCCCAGTAGTTTGGTTCCCCTTCCCTTGATAGGACCCCTGTCCTTTGATAGGGTTTGTTCCTTTTGTTGGAGTTCCCCTGCTTGGCATCTTCGCCACCAGGTCCGTCCTTCCTCTTTTGGGAGCTCAAAGCATCCCTTCTCTTACAAGTGATCTCCACACGGAGGCAGCATGATAGCATTCCTGAAATCTCAAGGTATCAATCTCCAAATCTCTCATGACGGGGTATACTATGTAATAAAATTTTCAACTGTTTGTGTCTCTCCTGTTTTACCTGTAAACTGGTGGGATGATTGGTCCCATCCCAAACTGAAGTCGAGGGCTCAGTCCCCCGTAGAACCGGTCGACCAACACTTGGTCTGAGTATCCTATACCGGGTAGTAGCCGGAGTAGTGAAGTAAACTTGCATAATACTCATCCACGGTCATTTTCCCCGTCTGCTCCAAGGCGTCAAACTCCCTAGTCTTCACCATTCTGGTGTGGGCCGGGTAGTATTTGCCTCTCAGTAGTGCAGTGTAATGTCCCCAAGTAAAAGCTGGGTCATCCAGGTGGTCGGCTTTCACCATGTTCCACCAATCTCTCGCTGCATCCTTCAGATAAAAGGCTGCAAGCCTTACTTTTTCCCTAGCTGGGACTGCAAGCGTCTCGAACGCTGTCTCCATCTCCATGATGTATGTCTCTAAGTGAGCAGGGTCAGTCTGCCCCTTGAATGCAGTTGGCCTCAGATCAGCCAAACTCTTCACCCAATCTCTCTCCCTGGGTGGTGGTGGTGGAGGTAGCTGCTGCTGCTGTGCAACCCCCGCCTGTGCAAATGCCTGAGCGATTAAGTAGCAATGTCTGCCAGCCTGATGTTTGGCTCCTCATCAGCCTGTCCACGTCGTCCTCCTCTTCCTGACATCTGCAGGATGTTGAGGTATATTAGATACTGTGGTCAAAATCTTGGTCTTGGATAGTAGTCTAAGTAAAACTAACTTAAACTCCTTTCAATACTATCACTCAACCCTAACCTAAAGTCTTAGATATCCTAATCTCGGTGTATCCTTGTATCCAGAGCGTAACTACGCTCTGATACCACTTTTTGTAACACCCCAACCCGAAATCCAATAACTGAACGGCGATCACTCCCAAATAAAATACAACTGCAGCGGAAATAATACAACAACCGGGCGGTATTACAATGCCGTTGGCCACCCTTGTGACCAACAAGGCTAAGTCCAAATACAATCTCCAAAAGTCACGGTCTGAATACGAATACAATCCGAGATACTAGGAATCAAACTCAATGTAAAATACTTAAGTAAAAATGTCTAAAGAAGACTCCCATAGCTTGAATCTACCCCACCTACACTCGGTGTGGTAATCTTCTCAACTTCAGGTACCTGAAAAATGGGGGTGCCCCCAAAGGGGCTCAGCAAACAATGCTGGTATGGAAAACGTGCAGCCCATCGTCTACCGGGCCACACCAACTACTTTGTCGAACACATGCAGTTCATTTTTATAAAGCTGTAAACAAGCATAGTCTGATAATAACAAGTATCCATACAAGGACAATAATGTCACATAGAACAAGACACAGAAGGTCGTGTTAGCTGAACTGAAATTCTTTAATGATAGTCGGTCCACACAATGGGACTGACAGGTATAACTGAATATCTTAAATAGTGGAGGTATAGTGACCTCGTTAAGATTGAAAGGTTGGGTATAAAAACCCCAGGAGATAACGTAGTTAAACCCTGAACTGAGAGGCGTGGGAAATAGAATCCCACTAGAGGAATGAAGTCTTCCTCAAACTGAAGGGCATTAGAAACCCGGAGGAATAGAGTCTTCCTCCCAACTGAAAGTTCCGTCGCGACGTAGATAGGAGACGACCTGAGACAGGTACAGCTCCTGTAGCATGCATGGCCAGATCCAACTGGGCTCCTCGTTCTCGTAGTATAGAGTTGTTAAGTGTCATATAAAGACGTTAAACAAGAACACAATGTGTATTGTCAATTATCACGTTTAGGATAATGACGTTTGTTATAAAGTGAAGTTAGTGAGAGACTTGAGTACAAGTCCTCGGTATACTGAAGCGCAGGTATTTAATCCACTGGTATAGTAGTGTTTGTATGCGTGGGACATACACGTAGTAGTCAGCATCATTCACGCACATAAAATAATACAACAGCGCACAAGAGTAAACAACATTTTACATTAATTATCTTGGTCGTTATTCAAACAACAGATAGCACACAAGCCGGTGTAATCCGGTAGAAAACAGGTTGCAAGAATCCCATACCGTTCACCGTAGCTGTACTTGTTTAATTCCCGGTCAACGTCTGGTCAAACAAAGTCCTAGAATAGGATTAACTGAGAGGGTTAATTTATGTTACCCTTATATAATAATTCTATTGGATCTTTCAACAAATCTCGTATTTGTTATTTCATGTGAGGTTTATTTCTTTTAATTACCTCATGATTTAATGTATAACTTATTTGTTATTCCTTTTTGATTTATTTATAATCCTTTAATGTACATATATGTATTCATATATTCATGTACTATATTTGTTGTTTATTTTAATTGTCTAAGTGACATAACAACTTATAATTTTCTTAACTATATTTAAATGTCTTACAATGACATAATATTCTTATAATCTCATTATTCTCCTTTTAGTCATAAAATATTATTGTTTCTTTAACTTCCTTATAACTATATAAGCCATAGTTTAATTCCATAATTCCTTTAATTAAAATTCTTTCTTCTAATTCCTCAAATATCCATATAGGACCTATATTTATTTAAATCTAAATTTTACCCTTATATTTCGGTTATTTATAAATCAACCACATTAATTCATAAACTTTATATTTAAATTCTAATCTCATTATATTATAGAGTTTTAACTTCTTATTTAGCTAAATTACATAGTCACACTAATATTTTGGTATATAGCTTTTAAGTACTATAACTTTCAAAAATAACAACTTAGCCCCTTAAATTCTCGGCAATAATATTTATTTCCCATAATTACAATTTAACCACAAAACTTATAACTTTGCATAATGCCTTATAAACTATAGTTTTAATTTTAATTCTCCATAAATGCCGAATATATATATAAATTCTTAAATTACCAAACTAACCCCAAGTAATTCGGCTTTGGTCTTGAACTCTCCATTAATTACATTTTCACCCCAAAACTTTATAATAACTTCTTAATGACTTATAAACTAAAGTCTAAATATATAATTCCTCAAAATTTCAAAGGTGAGCCTAATAAATCTCTTAATTATGAATTCGCCCCTTTTATGTTCTAAACTTTCATAACAACTTTTATAAATTACATAATAGCCCAAAACTTATAAAAGTTATTTTAACTTGTTTAAATTATCTAAAATTCTAAACTTAATTCCTAACCTTATATTATATCATATTACACCAAATACCCCTTTAGCTCTCGGCTTTCACAATATATACACTAAATTTTAAAAATTACATTTAAGCCACTTAACTTAATTAATTAGCCATTTAAGCTCTAATAAATATTTTTAACTCACCAAACTTTGTGATATAAGTTTATATACCTAAGTAGGTCATTAATACCTATTTACAATTAGTACATTCGGCCATATTTATTTGGTGACCATATAGTATATAAAAGTGGATTTATATGTCATAATAATTATACATAAATTCATAGGAGTTATATAACTCATGTAAAAATTATTGTAATGTCTTATATAAATTCTTAGCTCAAAAATAAGCATTTTTGCCCTTGATATTCGGCTTGAATTTATTGTAACATAACTAAATTTTGTGACACAAAAATGTGTCTTAAGGTAAATATTTTCTATATAAGTTATAGATTGTATTTTTGGCATATAATACCATATAGTTTCGGTTTAATAAACCTAGGAGATGTACATAATTTTTGTATAATTTTTAGAAGCTTAACAAAGCTTATAACATAAAGATTTACTTAGTAAACTTACTTCTTAACAAAGGTGGTTAAGTGCTTGAACTCTTCTTGAATCTCCAAGCTTTCTCCAAGGAATATTGATGCTCCACTTCGGTTATATGCAAGTGGTGAGGAGTTTTAGGAGTTAGATCTTGAATAAAGATCTTAAGTAGATTTGTAAGTAGTTTTACAAGAATTTACCTTAGCTTTTCTCCTTATAATTTCGGCTCACTAATGGTGGATGAAGAACAAGTTTTCCTTCATGAAAAAGAAGAAAAAGACCTTAGAAGGAGTAGAACTTGGTTACACATAAAAATGTGCTTTAAGGATTTTCAAGCATTAAAACTACCTTAAGATAACCTTGAGATGCTCCTTGGATTAATGTTGGTTTGAACAACCTCCTTGGTGAACTAATGATGCCGAACTCTTGTTGTTATGCTAGGAAGAGTTTTGCTTCAAGGTTTGACAAGAAATGCTAGGAAATTACCTTAAAGATGAAGATAGAAGTTAAAACTCCATTAATGGACTTAAGAGCTTCAAAGGAAGAAGATGAAGCAAGAAGAGAGAGCTAGGGAGCTTACCAATTCGGAGGTGTGAAGTGCAAGGAGGAAAGTGAGACCTAGTCACGTAAATGCAAGAAAAGATTTTGGAATTGATTTTTGTTTTCTTAATTTTAATGTCAAATGACTATACTTTTCCTTAGTTTATTACATGAGTTATTGGCTCAATAAATGCTCCTTTCCAGCATGAAACCGGCCATGTGGTGTGACTAAGCAAGAGTTGGAAAGACAATAATGTTGGCTAGAAGACAAGGTAAGAAAAGGTAAGGATATTCCTTTGATTTTTCAATGTTAAATGACTTGTCTTCTTCTTCATGTAGTGCACGATTTCAAGGGTTGAATGGGGTCTCCATCGGTGTTGAAGAGCCAAGGAGCTAAGGAAGCTAAGGAAGGTCACATGCTTAAGAAATCAAAAGGCAAAAAGAAAAGGAATCTACTTTTTGCTTTTAGCATTTGTTTTTGTCTAGCCAACTTGGCCATGTTCTCTGCATAATTTCGACAGCTCTCTGGTCAAATGAGTCATTTCTTTGCATTAAGTATATAGCACATGGGATGATGAGTCATTATGTTTTAAGCCTTTTTTAAACTTTAAAGGCAAATTTTATACTAGTTTTTGCTCTCAAAATCGGCCCCTATAGAGAGCCTTGTTGACTAGTCACACCAACTGATTTAGAAGGTCATTTTAACCCTATTTAAGATTACCAATTCGTGGCATGTCAAAAACTACAAGGTAATTGCGTAAAACGCATTTTCGTGACACCCGAAGGTGTGTTTTTGTGCTCTAAGGAAATTTTGGGAAACCAATTGCTTTTTAGTTCCAAGTGTTTTAAACACTTATTATAGTAAATAAACATATACTAAGATGTTACATTGGTTATATGGGGTTATATCACCCGTGACATAATTTACGGGCCATCGGGACACCCCGGGCAAAAAGGAGCGCTAAGAAATCCTCCTGTGTTTTTGCTGAATTTTGAGAAACCACTTCGTGGGTTCTCTTTATAATGGTTAATAATGATGTTAGGAACTCAGGAATTAATTTTATAGGAGTTCGTGCCACCTCGGCACTCCTCCGGACTTTTCGTGCTTTAAGGGCGGCGTGAGCACTCCCGAGCGTTTTGCGTTTTGACTGAATTTAGCTTAGGGAATATATTTGTATATTCATATAATAATTGTATGACCATTTGGTTTGAATATTAGAGGGTCATACAAGGTCATGTTTGACCATATGCTTCTAAGGCGTTTTAGCGTTTATGGAGAAACGACTATTTTTACGTAACGTTTCATGCATGGGTTTGCATGCGTACGTGAAATGATTCATATTTGGATTATATTCCAATAAATAATGATTTAATAATATTATTAGATTTGGGGTATTTCAATCTACCCCCCTTAAAAAGGACTTCGCCCCGAAGTCTCATATCTAAATTATAAGGTTGTGGGGAATCAAGTTCCACTAAGTATCCACAACTCAATCTAGTTTTTAGGGATCAAGTCCCAAGTCTCTATATTCCTAAGTTCACAGTGTACATCAAACACAACAGGAATACTTTGGAACAATATAGTGTATGTAATAACACAGTCACTTTTCATATCTAATAGTGCACAAAGTACACAAATACAGTGTTCACAAGAACACATACAAACAAGTGTCGCTGAGATATACTGAACAGTGTTACACAAGAACACATACAAGACAAAGTGTCACTGAAATATACTGAACAGTGTTACACAAGACACATATAAGACAAAGTGTCACTGAAATGCACGAAAGTGCAACAAAATGCATACTAAATTCACAAACGAAAAAGGCTCTACCCCCCAAAAAAGAGGGGTACGCCCCGTACCCTAGACTAAAGTGTCTAATCGGTAAATAGTGAGGGAAACTTCGCTCGCATATCAGCTTCTAGTTCCCATGTGGCCTCTTCCACATCGTGGTTCGACCAAAGAACCTTTACTAGACTCACAGATTTGTTTCTGTCTCGTGTCTTTCTGTCTAAGATTCGTTGCGGTGTTTCCACATACCGCATTGTTGGTTCTAATGAGAGTGTCTCTGGTTGTAGAACATGCGAAGGATGAGGCATGTATTTCTTAAGCTGAGACACATGAAAAACATTGTGTACTTTGCCCAACTCAGCTGGCAAATCAAGTCGATATGCCACAAGGCCCACCCGCTCTATGATAGCGTAGGGTCCTACAAATTTCGGGCTTAGCTTGCCCTTTTGCCCAAATCTGAATACACCCTTCATGGGTGATACTCGTAGAAATACCTGGTCGCCAACTGCGAACTCAAGGTCTCGTCGCCTCTCATCAGCATATGATTTCTGTCTGTCTTGTGCTGCTTTCATGTTACTTCTGATTTGTTGTACTTCTGCCTGGACTTGCTCTAAGTACTCAGGCCCAATGATGACGGTCTCACTAGACTCGTCCCAGCACAATGGTGTGCGACATGGTCTGCCATATAAGGCTTGGAAAGGTGACATCTGTATAGAGGCGTGATAGCTGTTATTGTATGCAAACTCGATGAGATGTAGTCTATCTATCCAGCTGCCCTGGAAATCCAAGGCACATGCTCGTAGCATGTCCTCTAAGGTCTGAATAGTCCTCTCTGACTGACCATCTGTCTGAGGATGAAATGCTGTGCTAAGCTTCAACTCAGTGCCAAGTGCCTCGCGAGTAGCTCGCCAATCGTGAGAGAAATCTAGTGTCTCGATCTGAAACAATAGTCTTAGGTACTCCATGATGTCTGATAATCTCCTGCTCAAATAGTTCTGCTAACTTTGGCACTTTCCAAGTGTCTTTCATCGGAATAAACCTAGCAACCTTAGTCAGTCGATCAACAACAACCCAAATATTAAGGCCTCCTCTCGTAGGTGGTAGTCCCACCACGAAGTCCATGGAGATATCATAAAACTTCCACTCTGGAACTGGCATAGACTGTACCATACCTCCTGGTCGTCTATGTTCGAATTTCACTTTCTGACAAGTGAGACATCGAATCACATATTCTGTCACGTCGCCCTTCATACCACTCCACCAGAAATACCTCTTTAGATCTTTGTACATCTTAGAAGCTCCTGGATGGACAGATGTGGAAGAAGTGTGGGACTCTCGAAGAATATGCTCCTTTATATCTGTGCTGTCTCTGGGAATACACAATCTCCCTTCAATCTGATGAGTCCATCATCATGTACTGGAACTCATATTTCCACCCTCAAATGTACCGTCAGACAACTTCTGACTGATCTCCATCATTCGCTGATCACTCTGCTGTGCTCTACGTATGTCGTCCATAAGACTCGAGCTAGCCACAATGGCATTTAGAATGTGCTCGTCGACTCAGTGCGTCTGCTACAACATTAGCTTTCCCTTTTTGTACTGCAAATCAATGTCATAGTCCTTAAGAAATTCAACCCATCTTCTTTGTCTCATGTTTAACTCCTTCTGGGTGAATACATACTTCAAACTCTTGTGATCCGAATATACGGTCATCTGGACACCATACAGGTAGTGGCGCCAGATCTTCAATGCAAAAACAATAGCTCCAAGCTCCAAGTCATGTGTGGGATAGTTTTCCTCATGTTTCTTCAACTGTCGGGAAGCGTAGGCGACTACCTTCCCATTCTGCATGAGTACACACCCTAATCCCCTGCCTGATGCATCACAGTAAACTTCATAACCCTCTGTGCCTTCAGGTATAGTCAAAACTGGTGCTGATGTCAAAGCATTCTTCAAAAGCTCGAATGAGGTCTCACATTCAGTAGTCCATGTGAAAGGTGCGTCCTTCTTCATTAAGCTGGTCATAGGTTTGGCTATTTTGGAGAAGTCTCTGACAAACCTTCTGTAGTATCCTGCTAAACCAAGGAAACTCCTGATGTCCGTAACTGTCTTTGGCCTAGGCCAAGTGCGAACTGCTTCTATCTTTGCTGGATCCACTGCGATCCCAGCATCTGAGATAACATGTCCTAAAAGGAAACTCTGTCTAACCAAAACTCACATTTGGAGAACTTAGCATAAAGCTGGTTCTCCCTTAGATCTCAAGTACATGTCGGAGGTGACTCTCATGCTCTTCCTTAGACTTTGAATAGATGAGGATGTCATCGATGAATACAACCACGGTCTTATCCAACTGCTCTCTGAATAATCTGTTCATCAAATCCATGAAGACTGCAGGTGCATTTGACAAGCCAAAAGGCATAACTGTAAACTCATAGTGGCCATACCGTGTTCTGAATGCTGTCTTTTCTATGTCTTGCTCCCTGATGGGTATCTGATGGTAGCCTGATCTCAAATCGATCTTCGAAAACACTTTTGCTCCTCTCACTGATCAAAAAATCGTCAATCCGTGGTAGTGGATATTTGTTCTTCACCGATACTGCATTAAGCTCTCTGTAATCAATACATAAACGAAGGCTTCCATCCTTCTTCACAAATAGGACTGGTGCTCCCCAAGGAGATACGCTAGGTCGTATGTATCCCTTGTCCAATAAATCTTTCAGCTGCTCCTTCAGCTCAGCCATCTCTGCTGGTGCCATACGGTACGGTGCCTTAGCTATGGGACCGGTACCTGGTAGTAATTCGATGGAGAACTCTACCTCTCTGGATGGCGGTAAGCCTGGAAGTTCCTTTGGAAAAATATCTGGAAATTCCGACACCACTGGCATAGCTGGATCAAATCAGGGTCATGCTCTACATCTGAACATAGCATAAGTATACTTCCTTCTGCTTCCTGACGTGCTTGTACATGGACATAGCAGATATAACTTTTATCGATGGTGCTTAGGGCTCTGACGGTAAGATACTGTCACTCCTGATGGGCTCTTAAGTAACAGCCTGCGCTCTGCACAAAGAATGCGGCCTCTGTGCCGCCCCAGCCAGTCCATCCCGGCTATAACATCGAATCCTAGACCTCTGAACTCAATAAGGTCAATAGGAAATTCCTCCTCCTTAATATGATAGTGGCTCCTCTATAAAGACGAGTGCAACTGATCTTCTCCTTAGACGGGAGTGCCACCTTAAAATCAGGTAACTCTACAGCGTCTAGCCCCAACTTCCCCGCAAGCGAAGGCGAAACGAAAGTATGTGAGGCTCCGGAGTCGAACAGTACTAATGCATCCACTCCATTAACGGAAAGGTACCAGTGAGGATCGCGCCCTTGCTGGCCTCCTCCTCAGTAAGAATACTTAAGGCACCTTCCGTCTCCTTAGCAACCTAATAACAGAATCTGAGTAAGTACTTTGATATATGATGGGGTCTAAAGACATTCACTTTCATAACAATAATGCTTCATTGATGAGATGATCTCCTTTCAGATGTCCAAACAATTACAATACTAGTACTTTCTAAAAGTCAAACTTAATCTTCCTGGTTCATGTGAGTGGTGTTTATCACTGTCGAAGGTGCTGTGTTTAATTTAATCCTTTTAATTCCATGGTATAGCAACCTTGACTTTCCACCCATTACTAAAACATCTCCTGAACTCAATATGATTTTCTTTGCAAGGTCCACACGCTTCTGCTCGCCATAAAGGAACTCTGCGTCATCTCCAATTGACAAAGACAATACTGGTATCCCCTGTTCAAGGGACCCTTTTGTTTCATCATTGTCCTGGTGTAGTCCTAACGGCCTCCTTCTTCATAGAAGTTGATGATACATAGATCAGCCCTTAAGTTGGGAACTGGATCTTCTTCTAGCTGTTGAGCTGTATTAACTGCTTGTTCCACAATTGGTAAAAATTCTTCTGGGATTTTTGGCACTTGTGCTCCATCTCCATTTCTTGTATCTGGTAGGTCTTTGAGTAAGGATTCCAATCCTTTCCTAAGCACATCATTTTCAGCTTCATCTTTGATCCTCCTGGAAATTCTGGAGTGTAGAACCCTCCTGGTCCTGCTCCCAATTCGTGACATTTTCTAATGATTGCAATTTGTGTCTCCGGTGTTAGGTATCCTTTGAGTATATCAAACCTGGTTGGATAACCTTACATTGTTCGTTCCCTGGTTCTTGTACTTTGATAATGTTTTCTCCAGGGAGGGAGGGGGTGAGGGGATAGGAAAGCATATCTTATAGCTTCCTACGTGGTTTAAATTTTACTAGTGAGTCTTACTAATTCTTTCCTACTCAATTAGGCAATCAAGGCATGCAAGCACTCATTCACATCATCCATTGCTCAATAACAGGTTCACATGGTTTAGAAATACCTGGGTTGGTAGAAGGACCAGCCTCATCTGAGCGGTCCATGACATGCAGGGCGGGTCCCGATGGGGCCTTTGCCCTTATACCCCTGAGCCTGGTTTGTTGGTGGAGGGCGAGTATCGCTAGCTCCATTCTTAGGGCCGGTGTTTGGCTTTGCTCCCGGGCGGTAGTTCCTGCTCTCCGGGTTTCGGATACACTCGAAGGCAAGATGCCCGAGTATCTGACAGTAGCGGCACATGACTTTCTCCCCTTGGCAGTCACGCCGGGGTGATCCTTTCCGCACTGTTTACAGTTGAAACGGCGGACATACTTCTGGCCCGTGTTTGAGCCATGTCCAGAACCTAATACAACCAAGGTTAATTATACATTCCAACGGTACTGAAGTAATCACAAAAGTTTCAAATCTAACTGTCTGATTAGAGTGCCTACCCTTAGATGGGTAGGTTTTCTGTGAAGTTGCTGCTCCGTGGGTTCCTGACTGGGGGTTCCCAGTAGTTTGGTTCCCCTTCCCTTGATAGGACCCTGTCCTTTCTGATAGGGTTTGTTCCTTTTGTTGGAGTTCCCCTGCTTGGCATCTTCGCCACCAGGTCCGTCCTTCCTCTTTTGGGAGCTCAAAGCATCCCTTCTCTTACAAGTGATCTCCACACGGAGGCAGCATGATAGCATTCCTGAAATCTCAAGGTATAATCTCCAAATCTCCCATGATGGGGTATAGTATGTAATAAAATTTTCAACTGGTTTATGTCTCTCTGTTTTACCTGTAAACTGGTAGGGATGATTGGTCCCATCCCAAACTGAAGTCGAGGGCTCAGTCCCCCGTAGAACCGGTCGACCAACACCTGGTCCGAGTATCCTATACCGGGTAGTAGTCGGAGTAGCGAGGTGAACTTCGCATAGTACTCATCCACGGTCATCTTTCCCGTCTGCTCCAGGCGTCAAACTCCCTAGTCTTCACCATCTGGTGTGGGCCGGGTAGTATTTGCCCCTAAGTAGTGCAGTAATGTCCCCAAGTAAAAGCTGGGTCATCCAGGTGGTCGGCTTTCACCATGTTCCACCAATCTCTAGCTGCATCCTTCAGATAAAAGGCAGCAAGTCTTACTTTTTCCCTAGCTGGGACTGCAAGCGTCTCGAACGCTGTCTCCATCTCCATGATGTAGGTCTCTAAGTGAGCAGGGTCAGTCTGCCCCTTGAATGCAGTGGCCTCAGATCAGCCAAACTCTTCACCCATCTCTCTCCCTGGGTGGTGGTGGTGGAGGTAGCTGCTGCTGCTGTGCAACCCCCGCCTGTGCAAATGCCTGAGCGATTAAGGTGGCAATGTCTGCCAGCCTGATGTTTGGCTCCTCATCAGCCTGTCCACGTCGTCCTCCTCTTCCTGACATCTGCAGGATGTTGAGGTATATTAGGCACTGTGGTCAAAATCTTGGTCTTGGATAGTAGTCTAAGTAAAACTAACTTAAACTCTTTCAATACTATCTCTCAACCCTTAACCTAAGTCTTAGATATCCTAATCTCGGTGTATCCTTGTATCCAGAGCGTAACTACGCTCTGATACCACTTTTTGTAACACCCCAACCCGAAATCCAAAACTGAACGGCGATCACTCCCAAATAAAATACAACTGCAGCGGAAATAAATACAACAACCCGGGGTATTACAATGCCGTTGGCCACCCTTGTGACCAACAAGGCTAAGTCCAAATACAATCTCCAAAAGTCACGGTCTGAATACGAATACAATCCGAGATACTAGGAATCAAACTCAAATGTAAAATACTTAAGTAAAACAAATGTCTAAAGAAGACTCCCATAGCTTGAATCTACCCCACCTACACTCGGTGTGGTAATCTTCTCAACTTCAGGTACCTGAAAAATGGGGGTGCCCCCAAAGGGGCTCAGCAAACAATGCTGGTATGGAAAACGTGCAGCCCATCGTCTACCGGGCCACACCAACTACTTTGTCGAACACATGCAGTTCATTTTATAAAGCTGTAAACAAGCATAGTCTGATAATAACAAGTATCCATACAAGGACAATAATGTCACATAGAACAAGACACAGAAGGTCGTGTTAGCTGAACTGAAATTCTTTAATGATAGTCGGTCCACACAATGGGACTGACAGGTATAACTGAATATCTTAAATAGTGGAGGTATAGTGACCTCGTTAAGATTGAAAGGTTGGGTATAAAAACCCCAGGAGATAACGTAGTTAAACCCTGAACTGAGAGGCGTGGGAAATAGAATCCCACTAGAGGAATGAAGTCTTCCTCAAACTGAAGGGCATTAGAAACCCGGGGAATAGAGTCTTCCTCCCAACTGAAAGTTCCGTCGCGACGTAGATAGGAGACGACCTGAGACAGGTACAGCTCCTGTAGCATGCATGGCCAGATCCAACTGGGCTCCTCGTTCTCGTAGTATAGAGTTGTTAAGTGTCATATAAAGACGTTAAACAAGAACACAATGTGTATTGTCAATTATCACGTTTAGGATAATGACGTTTGTTATAAAGTGAAGTTAGTGAGAGACTTGAGTACAAGTCCTCGGTATACTGAAGCGCAGGTATTTAATCCACTGGTATAGTAGTGTTTGTATGCGTGGGACATACACGTAGTAGTCAGCATCATTCACGCACATAAAATAATACAACAGCGCACAAGAGTAAACAACATTTTACATTAATTATCTTGGTCGTTATTCAAACAACAGATAGCACACAAGCCGGTGTAATCCGGTAGAAAACAGGTTGCAAGAATCCCATACCGTTCACCGTAGACTTACTTGTAATTCCCGGTCAACGTCTGGTCAAACAAAGTCCTAGAATAGGATTAACTGAGAGGGTTAATTTATGTTACCCTTATATAATATTCTATTGGATCTTTCAACAATCTCGTATTTGTTATTTCATGTGAGGTTTATTTCTTTTAATTACCTCATGATTTAATGTATAACTTATTTGTTATTCCTTTTTGATTTATTTATAAATCCTTTAATGTACATATATGTATTCATATATTCATGTACTATATTTGTTGTTTATTTTAATTGTCTAAGTGACATAACAACTTATAATTTTCTTAACTATATTTAAATGTCTTACAATGACATAATATTCTTATAATCTCATTATTCTCCTTTTAGTCATAAATAATATTATTGTTTCTTTAACTTCCTTATAACTATATAAGCCATAGTTCTAATTCCATAATTCCTTTAATTAAAATTCTTTCTTCTAATTCCTCAAATATCCATATAGGACCTATATTTATTTAAATCTAAATTATTACCCTTATATTTCGGTTATTTATAAATCAACCACATTAATTCATAAACTTTATATTTAAATTCTAATCTCATTATATTATAGAGTTTTAACTTCTTATTTAGCTAAATTACATAGTCACACTAATATTTTGGTATATAGCTTTTAAGTACTATAACTTTCAAAAATAACAACTTAGCCCCTTAAATTCTCGGCAATAATTTTATTTCCCATAATTACAATTTAACCACAAAACCTTATAAACTTTGCATAATGCCTTATAAACTATAGTTTTAATTTTAATTCTCCATAAATGCCGAATATATATATATATAATTCTTAAATTACCAAACTAACCCCAAATAATTCGGCTTTGGTCTTGAACTCTCCATTAATTACATTTTCACCCCAAAACTTTATAATAACTTCTTAATGACTTATAAACTAAAGTCTAAATATATAATTCCTCAAAATTTCAAAGGTGAGCCTAATAAATCTCTTAATTATGAATTCGCCCCTTTTTATGTTCTAAACTTTCATAACAACTTTTATAAATTACATAATAGCCCAAAACTTATAAAATGTTATTTTAACACTTGTTTAAATTATCTAAAATTCATAAACTTAATTCCTAACCTTATATTATTATAATTTCACACCAAATACCCCTTTAGCTCTCGGCTTTCACAATATACACTAAATTTTGTAAAAATTACATTTAAGCCACTAACTTAATTAATTAGCCATTTAAGCACTAATGAAATATTTTTAACTCACCAAACTTTGTGATATAAGTTTATATACCTAAGTAGGTCATTAATACCTATTTATCAATTAGTACATTCGGCCATATTTATTTGGTGACCATATAGTATATAAAAGTGGATTATATGTCATAATAATTATACATAAATTCATAGGAGTTATATAACTCATGTAAAAATTATTGTAATGTCTTATATAAATTCTTAGCTCAAAATAAGCATTTTTGCCCTTGATAATTCGGCTTGAATTAATTGTAACATAACTAAATTTTGTGACACAAAAATGTGTCTTAAGGTAAATATTTTCTATATAAGTTATAGATTGTATTTTTGGCATATAATACCATATAGTTTCGGTCTTAATAAACCTAGGAGATGTACATAATTTTTGTATAATTTTTAGAAGCTTAACAAAGCTTATAACATAAAGATTTACTTAGTAAACTTACTTCTTAACAAAGGTGGTTAAGTGCTTGAACTCCTCTTGAATCTCCAAGCTTCTCCAAGGAAATTGATGCTCCACTTCGGTTATATGCAAGTGGTGTAGGAGTTTTAGGAGTTAGATCTTGAATAAAGATCTTAAGTAGATTTGTAAGTAGTTTTACAAGATTTACCTTAGACTTTTCTCCTTATAATTCGGCACTCCTAAGGTGGATGAAGAACAAATTTTCCTTCATCAAAATGAAGAAGAAAAGAACCTTAGAAGGAGTAGAACTTGGTTACACATAAAAATGTGCTTTAAGGATTTTCAAGCATTAAAACTACCTTAAGATAACCTTGAGATGCTCCTTGGATTAATGTTGGTTTGAACAACCTCCTTGGTGAACTAAGTGATGCCGAACTCTTGTTGTTATGCTAGGAAGAGTTTTGCTTCAAGGTTTGACAAGAAATGCTAGGAAATTACCTTAAAGATGAAGATAGAAGTTAAAACTCCATTAATGGACTTAAGAGCTTCAAAGGAAGAAGATGAAGCAAGAAGAGAGAGCTAGGGAGCTTACCAATTCGGAGGTGTGAAGTGCAAGGAAAATGAGACCTAGCTCACGTAAATGCAAGAAAGAATGCTTGGAATTGATTTTTGTTTTCTTAATTTTAATGTCAAATGACTATACTTTTCCTTAGTTTATTACAAGATTATTGGCTCAATAAATGCTCCTTTCCAGCATGAAAACCGGCCATGTGGTGTGACTAAGCAAGAGTTGGAAAGAAATAATGTTGGCTAGAAGACAAGGTAAGAAAAGGTAAGGATATTCTTTGATTTTTCAATGTTAAATGCTTGTCTTCTTCCTTCTGTAGTGCACGATTCAAGGGTTGAATGGGGGTCTCCATCGGTGTTGAAGAGCCAAGGAAGAGCTAAGAGAAGGAAGGTCACATGCTTAAGAAATCAAAAGGCAAAAAGAAAAGGAATCTACTTTTTGCTTTTAGTATTTGTTTTGTCTAGCCAATGGCCATGTCTCTAGCATAATTTCGACAGCTCTCTGGTCAAATGAGTCACACATTTCTTTGCCATTAAGTATTATAGCACATGGGATGATGAGTCATTATGTTTTAAGCCTTTTTAAACTTTAAAGCAAATTTTATACTAGTTTTTGCTCTCAAAATCGGCCCCTATAGAGAGCCTTGTTGACTAGTCACACCAACTGATTTAGAAGGTCATTTTAACCCTATTTAAGATTACCAATTCGTGGCATGTCAAAAACTACAAGGTAATTGCGTAAAACGCATTTTCGTGACACCCGAAGGTGTGTTTTTGTGCTCTAAGGAAATTTTGGGAAACCAATTGTTTTATGAGTTCCAAGTGTTTGTAAACACTTATTATAGTAAATAAACATATACTAAGATGTTACATTGGGTTATATGGGGTTATCACCCGTGACATAATTTACGGGCCATCGGGACACACCCGGGCAAAAAGGAGCGCTAAGAAATCCTCCTGTTGTTTTTGCTGAATTTTGAGAAACCACTTCGTGGGTTCTCTTTATAATGGTTAATAATGATGTTAGGAACTCAAGGAATTAATTTTATAGGAGTTCGTGCCACCTCGGCACTCCTCCGGACTTTTCGTGCTTTAAGGGGCGTGCGTGAGCACTCCCGAGCGTTTTGCGTTTTTGACTGAATTTAGCTTAGGGAATATATTTATATATTCATATAATAATTGTATGACCATTTGGTTTGAATATTAGAGGGTCATACAAGGTCATGTTTGACCATATGCTTCTAAGGCGTTTTAGCGTTTATGGAGAAACGACTATTTTTACGTAACGTTTCATGCATGGGTTTGCATGCGTACGTGAAATGATTCATATTTGGATTATATTCCAATAAATAATGATTTAATAATATATTTAGATTTGGGGTATTTCACTAGCTATAATGAAATTATCCATGTGATTTTGAGATTAAGAGGGATTAATATGAACTTGAAAGAATCGTGGTTATTGAGTAACTTTACTCCCCTCAAGAACGACCTTATTGGGTCGTTAATTTGTATAGCAAAGAAAAAGGTTAGACAATTGGGTTTGTGTCTATACCTCCCATTAAAAAAATATCAAAAGGGTTACAAAAAAAAAGGAAAGTGAGAACAATGAACTTCTTTAGTTCTTAGCATTCTCAACTTAGGGGGAGAATGATATGTGTTTTGATATTTGACACAAAGCTTACCAGTAAAATCAATTGTGCCTTATGAAAAGATTACAAAAGCAAGCACTATTGAATGTTGCTACAACCATGCTTCTGGGAAGTATGAGTCTCCAAGATGCTATGTAATTTTTAAGATGTCAAATTAGAGAGCGGTTGTCTCTAACTTGAATGTCCTTAACCAATGTTAATGGACTAACGAATTATTCATGCATGACAAGAAAATGAACTAGAGGGTTCAAAGAATAATTCATTTGGAAACTGTTGCAACTACTTGATGCGTTCATAGATATGAATAAGTAACGCTATCATTATATACTAGCTGTGAATGTTCCAGCTCGGTTAGAAGCGTGGGAGACAACGCTATGGCAGTGAAATCCAAGTACGTGGAGGCGTGGTCGAACCTTGGGATCTAAAGAACCCTCGAAAAGAGGAGTTCAGACCCTCGAAAGAGGAGTCCAGTCCTTCGAAATGGGGGACGAAATGCCAAAATGACATAAAAGAAAAGGCAAATGAGGAAAGATTTGAACCCTCGAAAGAGGAGTCCCATCGTCTCGAAGGGGGATAAATCTGCTAAAATGACAGAAGGAAAAGAAAAGGGGAAATTAGGAGTTTCCAGGATTTGAACCCTCGAAAGAGGAGTTCAGACCCTCGCAAAGGGGGAAGAACTACCAAAATGATATATTCCAAGAGTAAATGAAGTGAATGAATATACTCCCAAAAGTGATAAAGATAAATCATAAACACACGAAGCGTGTGATGCTAGCATGATAATGCACTAGGTTGTGCATATAAGATGTTATAATCCACCTCGATATGAGAAATGAATGTGTTCCTCCTATTGGATAAAGGAGTTGAATATCGTAAAAGGTGGAAGAGTAGAACCCTGAAAAAGGTGTCGAGTCCTTGAAAAGGAGTATGAACTTGGTGGAAAATAGTAGCCTTTGAAAAGGTGTTTAGCCCTTGGTAAGGACTATAAAATTTCAAAGAAAGTAATGATAAATAATACACCATGTTAAAGTATTGTATCCCTTGAAAGAGGATCTAAACTCTCAAGAGAGCGTTAATGAACATATGAATTCCGTGGAATTGGTGTTCGAAGAAAATCTTGAGAATGTTTTTCTGTTTTATATGATTAATGGTGACTTGGAAGGACCATCTAAACCATAATCGAATGGTATAAAAGTCACAAAATGTTATATATTGGTATATCAAATGAGCCAAGAGTATGGCGTAAGCCACTAAGAGGGCTATACGTGGATATAAGTTCAATTACTGAGGAGTGCATTATTTGTTTTGCACTAGGCTCATGTATATAAGTTGAGTAAAGTTATGCTAATAATGCATGACTAGTAAAGGATATTCCTCTTATATGCGAATAGAATAACCTTAGGAGCAAGTTGGATCACACAAAATTTATCATCCTTTATATGATAGAAGAAATGTGTGAAGCTCAGGTCAAGAATCCACTATATATGTTATACTTGTGAATGATTTAATGGTGATATAACTTACCATTTGGTAAGATGAAGTTTCTTACCAAACATATTTCACCATAATTCTCCCTCTTCATCAACGTTAAGATGGTGATGATTGATGACATATTTATGGAATGAATGTTGGCATACATTCATATATGTCAAATTCAGGGGGAGAACCTTTATGTGGTTATGTTTTCTCCTTTGTTTTGGTTTTTACGTCACAGGGTTTCCTGAGCAAAAGTTTAATGAGGATTCTATCATGAGAACTATACGAAGAGGAGTGCTATGATATATCATGGTGGAACTGCCATTTCATGGTGTGCAATAAAGCAGAATACAGTGGCAACTTCATCAAATCATGCCAAATTGATTGCGTTATGAGAAACAGGAAGATGAGCATGGTTTAGATCAGTCATCTATCATCTATTAAGTTATTGAGGTTTTCAGCCTGATCTAGAGACGCCAACAATGAAGATAATGTTGCCTATATTACATTAATATGGGAATGATACATCAAAGGTGATCGAATGAAGCATATATCACCAAAATTCTTCTCGACTCATCAACTTCAGACCAAGGGTATTTTTGATGTTTGCAAGATTCAGTCAGATGAAAAATCTAGATGATTTATTCACTAAATCACTTTCTTCAAGAGTCTTTAAGAAGCTCGTTCGTGATATCGGTATGCGACATCGAAGAGACATTCTGTTAAATTGAGGGGGAGAGAAACATTTAGACTGTACTCTTTTTTCCTTGACCATGGTTTTTGTCCCAATGGGTTTTTCCTGGCAAGGTTTTTAATGAGGCAGTAGGATATACATCCAAGGGGGAGTGTTATAACTAATACAATTAGTGGATGTATATCCAATCATCCTTTGGTCTACCTTAGACCTTTCGTCTGTGTAACTCCCGTAACCTCCCCAAACTCTTCATTAGTAGACCTTTGATTTTTACTTTCCTACCACTCAAAGGTTCGGTAATGTACACTATATAAGGATGTATAGTGGAATGATAAGGAGATATACCAATCTACGTCTATCTTGTCTACTATGCTCGCTACTATCCTCTATTGTTACAACCGAGGTTGATTTTTACTATCTTCTTTTGTTTCAGAAATGGCCAAATGTTCTATTGCATCAGCGGTGTTGGGAGAGAAGAATGACATTGATATGACTGATGCTTGAGCAAGCAATGAATATAGGTAAGAATACTTCTAATGAATTGATGTAAATTTTACTTCTGTTTGATAGTTCTGATTACTGTTATTTTGATTACTGCTGAAACATTACTGCTGTTTTGATTACTGTTGTGTGCTTCTGAACATTACTGTTAATATTACTTCAGTTTGATAGTAATGTTTTGGACCATCAAACAATATTACTGCTGAACGTTACTGATTTACTGTTGA
Organism: Limonium bicolor; assembly: GCA_023374045.1. Lineage (NCBI taxonomy): Eukaryota > Viridiplantae > Streptophyta > Magnoliopsida > Caryophyllales > Plumbaginaceae > Limonium > Limonium bicolor. Next base: position 306,336,381 of record CM041777.1, on the reverse strand, counting down.
ATATTACTGCCGAAACATTATTGTTGTGAGTTGTGTGCTGCTGTTGAATATTGCTGTCTGAGAATGCCCTCTGTTGAAATCTGTGTTGCTGTTGAATATTGCTGACTGAGAGAATGCCCTCTGTTGAATGTTGCTGGTTGGATGTGTTGTTTTTGAATATTGCTAACTAACTGAGAGAACGCCCTCGGCTCGGCTGCACTTTCATTTCAATTCCCAAACAAAAAACTTAAACATCAGCAGCCATTCCTTAAATTATACTCCCTCCGTTCAACAATAACTGTCATTTTAGAAACTTGCACACTTATTAAGAAAAGTAGGACAATGACGCATGTGCCCCTACTTTTTACTTTTCCATTTAGATAATAATTACTTTTATATTGAATAGTAGGGGTAAAAGTGGAAAGAAGTGTGTCAAAAAGCTAGAATGACAGATATTTTTGAACAAAAATCATATCCTTAAACGACAGATATTAATGAACGGAGGGAGTAATACATTGTACTTCTTTACACTTAGCGGGCAGCAGCCATTCCTTATCCGCATTTCACTTCTAATCTTCTTGTCACTATCAGTGTATGACTTGGAAGAGTCAAGTGGAGGAAATAACAAGTGTATGCTTTGCACTTGTGTAGCGTGAAACAAGGGGGAGAAAAGGCCTCATTCGGCTGTGTGAACATCTTGTTTGTTTGTTTGTTCTTACTTTATTCTTTTTGATTGCTCCTATTTTAAATCATCACTCACTTAATGCATGTTTTTGTTGGTATTTCAGGTCGTGGTTGGCTAAGCCTAAGGTAGTGGTTGTTGGGGTCTGGTTGTTACAACTTACAAGTGGATTTGACAACAAGACAGCAGTGCTAGAACATGCTATATGAAGACTTTTTAGTTACAAATTACTCTGAACGGAATTTACATTTTTTATTTGATTAGATGTTTGTTGAATGAAGTGTTACAAGTGTATGCGTGATCGGTAGTGTAATTATGATGTTGGGGTGTATGTTTGATCTGCTGCAGCTTACTGGCGCTCATTACAGTTTGGTTTTTGGTTGATCGGTTCTAAGTTCATAAAAAATCGGTCATTTCAGTTTCGGTTATTTCGGTTTTTGGTTAAGCACAAACTGAAATATTAATCTTTGGTTTACGGTCCGGTCATCGGTTTTAAGTCCATAAAAATTGGTTATTTCGGTTAATTCGGTTTCAGTTATTTCGGTCTTACAATAGAAAATCGCTAAATTCGGCTACAATCGAATTAACCGAAAACCGAACGGTTTTTGTAAATTGGTTTTCGGTTAATCGAACCAAACCGAATGCTCAGCCCTATAGACAATATACCTCTTGCTCAAACTTGTGTCGTACTCAGCACTCCAATGGGATATCACTCAGATATTTGAATGCACCAAGATCCATCTCCCTAATACGTGCAACTACTTTACCAAAAAATGTACTATGAGAATGCATTTGTGGCTGGCCAAAATGCTTACCTACATAACATTACGAACTTGTCAATGTTAAACTAACTCTCTAATAATGACAAAATCAGTTTGATAAAAATAGTGCTTACATCATTTTTGGACCAGGATGCGATTTTTGAAAATTTGCATACAAGTGTCGGCAACAATACCTTCTTTGGCTTCGTGGAAACCAATTGGTGAGAGCTTGGTCGATTCCCTACGAGTAAAAGAAAGGAGACATTATAATAGGTGTCAAAATAACATGTAGCAATGTCCACAAGATACCCCTGTTTATGTTTTGAAGTTCATGAAATACCCCTAAGTGACAGGGGTATTTTGTAAACTGCAAAACTTAAAAATGGGTATTATGTGAACTTTAATAAAACAAGAAAGGGTATTTCATGAACTTTAAAATATGAAGTAGGGCATTTCGTAAACTTTATAACTTAATGTTTAAGTGTTAAAAATACCTTCTGCCTGTCTTGTATAAACGTCCAAGTGAGTGGTTCACCTTCTCCTATTAGATTCTTGAGACGCTTAGAAAGTACTCCCCGTCTCGGTTCTCTCCTCTCGCACGACAGCGTACGTGAATGGGAATATCTCCTGGTTAGCATCAAGACCCACCACTGAAAGCAAAATACCTCCGTAGTACCCTTTAAGATGGCACCCGTCTATCCCTATAAGGGGTCCACAACCAGATTTAAACCCTCTCACTAAAGCACTGAATGCGATGAAGCAATTGGTGAATGCAAAAGGCGGAGCAGATGGGACTGGGTAGTTTGTGAAGGTTTCTGTGTTAGTTGTCCGCAGGACTTCCAGATACTGAGGTATCAAAGTGTAAGACTCATCATGGTTCCCTTCAACCATTTGTACCCCCAAGGCCCTTACCTTATAAGCAACACCCCTACCAATCTCAATTCCATATCTCTCATTTCAAAGTCGCTTTATGGTTTCTCCACAGATTTTGGGATTAGCCTTTATGTCTGTCAACAACCGATTTGTTATCCTTTTGAAAGTTGCCATTGGATTCTTTCCCAGTTTGTCATAGGTGTGGTCCCCAGAGACGGACCTTATCTGCCAGATCCTTTTGTCTTTGGTTCTTATTGCTATTATGCGCCATTGACAGTCGTGGAAAGCACACAACCCTCTGAACCTTACCTTGTCTGATTTATCTATTATGCACACAGTAATCTCTCAACACTTCCATAAAGTGTTATTTGTACATAAAAATCATACGCTTCTCCAGTGTTTTTCCTCCAAAGTTTGCCTCTGTATAATAATGACCCTTCATGGTTCTTGCTCCATTACCCGCATCTCCATCACTTCCATCATCCATACCATCCAAATCATCAGGCATATGACTTAGCAGCTTCACCATCTTCACTTTCTTTGTCATTGCCTTCACCAGGTTCAGTATTTTCCCCAGAAAGTGCGTCACCATCTGACGAATCCTCATGAACTAAATCGACCTCTACTTCAAATGAACTGTCATCTGAACTTGCACCATCAACAGTATCATCATTCTGACTTTCAATCCTAGCATTTTCAGCTGCAGCTCATTTGGGTCTCTCTACAGTAGGTGGATCCTCACTCACGTTCAAATTATCAGCAGCAAACCCTTGAGCCCCATCCCCATTTCCTGATTGACTATGAGAAGCTCGATGCTTTGCTCTTGCTGTGGCCGAGAGTTTTCTGTTGAGTTTGCAATGTCCCAATGTCAGTGTAGATAATACTATAGCATTTATCAACCCACACTGATATGAAAATGACAATTATTAGAAGCACATACCTAAGGGTATTAGTGGCAACAGAAGCAAATGACCTGCGTGGTGGATTTGAGTATTGATCCTGGGACTGCTCAGTATTTGCAACATTTTCTTGATCTTCATTGATCTGTTGATCAACTGGCACATCAGGTTGCACATCTTCTGGCACATCAACTTGCACATCTTCTTGCACATCAGTTTGCACATCTGGTGGATCGTCAAACCCATCCAAACCATTAAAGTTATCAAAACCACCACCATGTTCGACATCAGCACCAGTGGGTGAAGGAGAGACAGAGGGTGGGGTTGAATGCAGATTCAAGTATGAATGAGAGACAAAATGTGGGGTTGAATGTGGACTCGAGTGTGAAGGAGAGACAGGGGGTATGGTCGAATGTGGATTCGAGTGTGAAGTAGAAACCGTGGGTGACAAATTTAGGGTTTATGGTTCTGTTGGGGGAGTCGGATTTAGGGTTTCTGGTGCTGTTTCTATAGGAGGGTCTGTAGACACCAAAATTCTCACCCCATAAAGCAAATTCTAAATAATGAATAAAATAAGAGGGGTCATCGCATTTCTTTCTCAAAACGTATCAACGTGCGTGCCAAAATGAAACCATCATTTTATGGTAAAATTCTTAATCATTTTTTAGAGCATTTCCAACAATCATCCGGTTTCAAATCCATTCCTTTTTGTCTATTTACTTATTCTACTATTTTACTTTATTTCATCCTATTTATCTTTGCTTATTTATTTTTCTATTCGTTTTATATTGTTCTTATTCTATGCTATTTTATTACTTACTTATTTTATCTTATTTTATTGTTATTTTACTTGTATTTTATTTAATAGTATTTGCCGTTATTTGTTTTTTTATCATTATTATTTTTAGCGTTGTTTCTGTCATTTTATGCACATTTTCGCTATTATATTCCATACTAGCAAATTTTCATTTTGTCACTAATTTGATTGAACTCCCTTTCATCTCTTTTTATTTTGTTACTTCCTTTTATTTTAGTTACTGCTATCCGTACATATCTAATTCGATTTCAATTTTATTGCATTCACTTGTATTTTTACTTCCATCATACCAGTGTTGTTTCATTATTTCATGTACCTATTATAATTTTATTTCATACTGTTATTACATTTTCGTTCTACATATTTACATCCTTTGTTTCACTGTATATTTCCTTTTAAAACGACAATGTTTTTCAAGAATCCATTCAGTTCGAATTAGATTCTGTATTATTTTTCGCATTTGATACTGAGGTTTATCATAGCTTAACTGTTTAGTATGTCTGTAGTAGAATCTATTAACCCTAGGTTTGAATCTGGGGAAGGATGCGGAGCCTTTTATTTTTTTCCATTTAGCTCGTATAAGAGTTAATGAATATTGCCCGATATAATACATAGAATTCTCTTATAGCATAATTGGTTAAGGTTTGAGGGGATGAGGGTGAAAATTTGAGTTTGATACTTCAGATGAGGGAAATCATGTTTAGATTTCTTTGTAGCTCGCCCAACCTGCCAAACCCTCCTTAATGTTGTTGACCCGAGTCAAACTCGACCCGACCTGCACCCTAGCCGACATCTATCCCAAAAACCCTAATTTTTTGTTATAAAGGAACAACTCAAAAACCCTGGAACAGTAACCACGGGTCATCTTCTTTCACCCCGCCTCCATTCTCATCGAGCAGATCTATTCTTCTTCACACAGAAGAAAACCCTGGAAAGTCCCTCATCTACCCATTGATCGGAACCTGGCCTCATGCATTTGCTCAGAAGTATTCGAAACCAAAAAAAGGGGAATGCAGTCGTTGTTCTCGTCTTCAACAGCCGGTCGATCTCCTGTTATTTCCTCATCTTCAAAACCATAGCCTCCTACCTTCTCCATGGTGCTCACTACCACGATTCATCCATACACAGTCCTCTCTGTTTCTTCTCCTCTTAAAAGAGAAACTAGCCGATGGATACTCTGAAAATCAAGCCAAAACCATATCCTCCATTCCCAGTCTAGCCCTCCATCTTCAATTTGACAAACAGAGCCTTTACTGCTAAATAAAACATGTACAGTGTTCCACACCTCTCGTGACTCGCGGCTCTGTAGAATTAAACCACTGGAAACTGCTGTGTCTTAGTCACCAGATCGAAAATGAGTCAGTAAGCAGGTCCAATTCGGAATCGATTTGGGGAAGCCCTCACCAGGGAATCTTCATTCTCCATTATTCGAAGAACTTCGTTCTCTATTTGACTGTTCGAATTATCCTATGATTTACTTGTTTTCCGATTTCTCGCACCACTATCTATGCTTCTTCTCCCTTCCTTGCGGCTCGGTTCAGGATGGGCATGAAGCCCCATCATCCCTATTTTGGGGTTACTGCGTGTATGATCAGTCGATGCTCTTTCTTGAAAGAGGCATGCATGTCATCATTTTTTCAGTTCAAACCTCCACAAGCGACATGTGTGGTATATATTGTACAGGTTATGTTTATCCTCATTGGCGAAGATCTGTCCTCGTGCATAACAGGCGCAGAAGCGTTTGTATTTTGCTTTTGCCTCCTTATTTTTCTGCTTGTTCAATTGATTATACTCACATTCTACCCTGGTTGGTTCTCTATTGTCTTTGAGTCAATTACAGAAGATCGACGCCTCCCTCTTGTTCAGGGCCTTGAGAGCGATTTGCTCACCGAGAGATTGGCTTATGAGGAAATCCGATTTCATACATAGTGACGTGTTTGACTTTTCTATTTTGCTCCCAGGGAAACTCTCACTCCTTGAGTTCGAGCTCCTCACGCTCTCGTTACACTCTATCCGACGTCAACCATGCTAGCGCACCGAAATCCTCATGCCATCGTTGCTCCTGATCTGAAAATCAACCATGCTCACACGTTGCTCCCTTGTTCTCTGGAATTTCTTTTCGAATTGTCAATATCTATTTTATTCTGTTTTTTCAACTGATCATTTAGCGGTCTATATGTTTGGTTGTTATTGTGTTCTTTGCAGGAGATCTCTGTTCATTCCATGATACCTATTTCTAAACTTTTGGGTTCAAATTCTCATCTGAAACATACTTGGGTACTGGTCTGAAAACGCATGATAATCTCGACTATATTCGTACCCTGCTTGACTTCTGTTTGTTGTGAGCACCAAACCGATTTACCCTCGGGTTTCCAGATTTTTCTTTATGTATTCTCAGTTGATGAATTGGTTTAAGCTTATGTTATCTGGCTCATCTATTCTAAGAGATTGGTGTTTGCAACTAAATAAAGGAGTAAATCTGGTTAACTGCAACAGTTTTGAGTTAGAACATCTTGGTGGGTCTGTTTGGTCAGCCTGATTAGTTCTCTGAAAAAGTTTAAATCAAATAATACTCTCTGATTTAATCTCGGATTTGGGGTTAGCAATCTCACCCTTTCGTCAAATTTTGCTCGTCGATCTGCCATAATTGTTTGCTGTGAATGTATTTGTTTTTTACCTCACATGTATCGCTTTATATCTATTTCATTGTAATTGTTAATTCAGTTTTATTATTATTAAGCCCTAGTTATTATCCTTTAGGACCAAGCCTTAGGATAGTGGGTGAACCCAGAGATTTAGGTGAGTCATGGTCCCACCTAACAAATTGGTGACCCCTAATCCCAAACCACACCTTATTATATTAATAATCAGAATAAAAAAAGATAGTCCAAAAAAAAGAAAAAGGACAATTCAATCAACTTCTCAAACCAGCTAATCTCATTTCTCAAATCGGCCCAACTCCACTTCTCAAACCAGCCCATTTCATTTAAAAAAATATAAGCCCAACAACACTTCAAACCCAAATAAAAAGGCTGAAGGCCCATTTCAGCCCAAAAATAATCTTCAGCCCAACTCAAAAGCCCACCAAGGTCCAATTCGACCCAAACCCAATTTAGCCCAAGGCCCAAAAGCCTAATTCGGCCCACAGCCCAATCACCCCAAGGCCCAAATTCCAATCGGCCCAAAAGCCCAATTCGGCCCACGGCTCAATCACACCAATGCCCAAATTCCAATCGGCCCAAAAGCCCAATCCAGCCCACAGCTTAATCACCCCAAGGCTCAAATCCCAATTGGCCCAAAAGTCCAATCTAGTCCAACTTTGACCTCTAACTTTGACCATTAACTTTTACCAATCTCAACTTTGACCAACCTCAACTTTGACCCAATCCAACTTTGACCCGATCTAACTTTGACCCGACTCGTTTTCCAACCCCAACCCGAATTCAATTCAACCCAATTCCAACACAACTCATTTCAATTCATTTCAATTCAGTCCAATTCAATCCAATTCAATTCAGATTCAATTCATCTAATCCAAACTCAATTTGTAAATCCCGTTCAAACTCCAAAAATCCAAAAAATCTCTTTTCTCAGGTTTCAGACAATATTTTCATTCAAATTTCATCAAATTTTCAAAGAAACCATTTTGTGGAATTTTAAAGGAAAAACTCTTCTCACATCACAGAAAACTCTTCTCAAATGCAGAAAGTTCTTCTCATATAACATAAAGTTTTCTCCTAAAAACATTTCTCAAAATCAGTGTTTCTTTGCCGAGAATTCCGAACAACATCAAAAGTTTTCCAACTCTGTTTTCAAACTCAAAATAAACTGTTTTCGGGGAACATGGGATGTCTAACACCTTCAAAAAACGTTTTCTTCCTGGTTAGGCATTACTTGTCTCCCTTCCAAAATAAAAATCCGAGGCGGGGCACTGGGGTCGTAATCTCCCTTGTCGCAGCCTGGATCTCTTTAGGCGGGGCATTAGGGTGACAAACCTCCCCTAATTGCAGCCTAGATTTTTACAAGGCGGGGTGCTAGGGAAGTAACGACCTTCCTAGTCGCAGCCGGGATTTTAGAATCGTCTAACTCCTTTCCACTCGATTTCAGTATTTTCGGCTTTTAATGTTTTAAACCCGGGAGTTAGAGACGTTATTAGGGTTTGACCGAGAACATCTCATTCATGGTGTTTCTCTCTAAATCCTATTTTTCGACATAAATTCATTGCCCCATCTTTCGAGCCTCGGCACTTACCATTAATTAAGTGTCGCACTCGAGGGGGTACATAGGGTGATCCATCGGGATCATCCGCCCTTTCACAACAAAACGATTTTCCTCAGCCATTTTCGAACCTCAAACCTGAAAAAACCGGGATCTCCACCCAAATTCTAATTGCCTCACATACTCAAGTCATCATTCAAACTCCAACTCACCTTAAACTCAAATCCTCTTGCAAATTCTAGCTTCTCTCAAGTTTCCAAAGTCTCATGGGCCCGAGTGCCCCACAGACTCGAACATTTCAATCTCTCATCATTTTAAGACTCAAATGTCTTACAGACCCGAGTGTCTCATAGACTTTGTCATTCCAATGATTCGAATGTCTCACAGACTTAAGCGTCTCACAGACCCGAGCGTCTCACAGACCCAAGCGTCTCACAGACTTCGACATCTCAAGGTTTCAAACGTCTCACAGACCCGAGTGTCTCACAGACTAACCTCTCAAACCCGAAACTTCCCGTAACTTCAAATATCTTAAAAAATCTCTAAAAACCCAAAAATGTCTTGAACTACGTAAGGTCTGATCTCAACAGGGAGTTGAGTACGTAGGCAGCCCATCTAGGGTGCGACCCCATTCTAATCCAAAAACCCATTTCCCCACTCTAAGGTGTTCTTCATACCTCTCAAAACATTCAAATCCACTTTGACTCCCACAAACCTTCGACTTCTTCAACTTCAGAATTCAACAATACTTTCATCTGGCGCTAGCTTGGTAGAAAAGCTCGCCTCATCCACTCTCTTTATCTCTTCCCGTCTTAATCCTATCCTTGGCTTTTAAATGAATCTCTCTAAAAGGTTTTGAAAGAAGACAATCCCGACAATTGGAGACCGAGGTTTCCTCAGGCACCAATCCAAAGTTGTGGTCATTTCCACTTCTAAGGGGTGTAACCCAGTGCGAACCCACATAGAATCTCTGACATAACCAGATAAGTCCTATCCATAGGTAACAATCTTAGAGTCAACCAACGGTTCTTAGAACCCTCCTTCCCTTCCTTCCTAGTATCTTAGGTCAAACTAGGTGGCGACTCTAGTCAATTTCCGCCCTTAGGGCATAAGTCCGCTTGGAGCCCATTGAGAGTGGGTGTAGTGCTCACTAGCACTCCCTTTATGCTTTCTAGGAAAGACGGACGATTTAGTAGGTATTTGAGGGATGTCAATTATAACGGGTTTTTACCCTCCACAGAATGACAATTTCTAGGATCTTGGCTTCTTAGTCAGACCATATTTAGATAGACCCCCCATCATACCGAAAAATCACCCTCCACAGAATGGCGACTCTGCTGGGGAAACCTTGAGTAAGTTTTTCTCATAAACTTGGTCAAGGAAGACTAAACTCCATTCAAGATTGTCGGGATTTCCCCAACTTCTTTCAAAACCTTTAAGAGATTCATTTCAAAGCCTCTGGGATTACTCTACTCCACACTTAGAGTGCGTACCTGAGGACAGTTAGGACTTGATAGATCCTCAACAAACATGACAACAATTGGGTTAACGATTAGGTCACGATTAGAAAGAGACACTTAGGATTGAATGAAGCTAACTTCTCTTTAGGTTAATAAAAAACCAATTTGGAATCACCTTCAAGATAAAAACTCTTAGCAAATAGGACGGTACTAACTTCATCGCTTTTATATTTATGTTGTGATTGTGGGGTGCATGGGAGGGTAGCTTAGGACATGCATTCCTCTGTGTCACATGATTTATCCACGAGTCACGGGATCCCCAACCGGTCCACGGTTGATTCCCTATGAGCTGGGTCATTCATACGAATGGCTAAAACCCACGGGGCAAGATGGTCATCGACCTACGCCCTGCAGGCTCATGATCCAAATAATACCCTCCATTATCCGAGTCTAAGCCAGCATATAGTGAACCATGAGCCTTCAGTGTCCAGCTGCCTGATCCGGTGTCTAGGACGGGTTTTATGGGTAGTCACCCCCTTGTATGCCGCCTGTCTGACCACCCTTCTGCCTTACCCTGAAGATTGCATGGGCTCAGTTCTCCATTGTTCCTCTGCACCACGGGTGTCTCTAAAGCCCAATGTCACGCTACACGTCCATAGAGGATCTCGTATTTACCGGATACCCATACATGACACAACGTAGTCAGTGAATAATTTAGACTTTAGACACACCTGATCGTGCAGATGACGAGAGACCTGCTCCCATGCAGTACTTCCCTGAGTTTCCCGAATAGTGGGGTGTTGTCGGATCATCATTGGCCGTGGTGTATGTTTCCTTATCACTTCGGGTATCCTGACCTTTTGAACTTACTCACTCGATGAGGGGCCTTCTTTATAACGTGCCCCGTAAGGGGTATAGTAGAGAAAAACCCCGAGAGATGACAGTGAAGGAACAATGGTTCCCCCGGTGAGACGGAATCATAATTGACCTGGAAAGTGATTATCCCAACATTAACACTTACAGCTCCACATCAAACACAACCACGATTTACTTTATGCTATACATGCGTGCAAACCGTTTTTTCAAACCAACCTGTTTTAAAACGTTCGGAATTCTCTTTTGTATGTCTCTTAAAGATTTCTTACGAGCTCGTTGAATTTTGAATCCCACCTATATTTTACTCATAAACATTTGGGGTTTTAAAACCTGTTACTTCATCTTTATTTCAATAAAGTGTTATTTCCAAAACAGTTTTCAAAAATTGATTTCGAAAAACCTACTTTCTACAAGCAAATTTCAAATAACATTTTTCACCAACATTATTTCAAAATTGGTTGCGAAAACAGTTTTCAAGTTGATTTTCACAAACATATTTCAAAATAAATGATTTAGTCCCCATGTTGTGACCTGCTATTTTTGAAGTTCAACCCACCTTCAAGAGCAGTGGTCATTACCGTGGAGCGTACTAGTCATTTCGTGTTTTCACAAAAGTGGTGGATTTTCACAAAGATTTTATGCTCAATCATTCACCTTTCCTTTCACCAAAAAAATGCCCCTTGTTTTCCTCGTCAGAGCAAGTGGAGCGCATGGATATCAACAACAACAGTTCAAGTCGAGAATCAGAGGAACACCAACCCGGGTTGAGTGACATGAAGACTACCAATGGCCGTTCAAGTTCAAAATTGATGAGAGTCAGAAGAACACTAGCCTGGGTTGCTTGATCACAGGGCCACTCTCCTGCTTGAGCCCGAAGACGAGCAAGCGGTCAATCAAGAACCCGAAGACGAGCGTTCATTCAATAGCTAGAACATGAATGAGCAGTCAGTCAGAAGCTCGAAGACGAAGCAGAAGAATTCGGGAGAAGTTTTTAAGCTCAAACTCCCCCATTTAATGACTTTTAGAATTGATGTATAGGTTTTCCCCTAGCATTCTTTTCTCTCTTGTCCATTTCTGAATAGATTACATGTATAGGTTTACACATTCCCTTTGAATTTATTTAGATCAATGTGTATAGGGTTCCCCACTCCCTATTTTATTTGCGAATGATCGAGCATCAAAATTTCTATTGAGAAAATCCACCACTTTGAAAACACGCGTTTTCAAAATTGTTTTTCTAAAACTTGGTTTCTTTTGGCATGCACAAATAAGGAGAAAATGAATAAGGAATGACTCCTCACACTTATATATCATTCATCAACTTTGCTTTATGGGGCGAGAATTCACGGTATCTACAGGAGGCATCCCCTAAATAAACAACACCAACAAATGCAACCGAGCACAAACAAAACACTTGCATCGCATTCATGACAAAAAAAAAGTTACTTGCACTTCAGCCATTTCTATTCCATCAATCATTCACGAGTCGTGTCCGCCTCAAAAATTGCATAACCATGTGTTTTATTGTCACCACACCACACACACTTTCATCCCAATATCTCGACCGCCAGAGCCCGATCTCAGAGGAATAGAAAAGAAAACCGAGTTCAAACCTCTCCCAATCAGAATCACCATGCACGTCAGTGACTAAAAGGGAAAGAGCGTGTCATACCGTGGGGCCATCATGCGGGAGTTATCACTCCTTAAAAATTCAAAATCCAAGGGCCAATCACCAACCCGACCACATTTGAAAATTACCACCCCGACAGCGACCCCAACAGCTAGACCACCTTCAAGGCCAACAACAATGGGATGAGCTTCATGAACCATGAGCTGAATTCGACCCAAGCGAGACTAGTCATAGCCTTACCACTCATGCATTGCATCCAAAAACAAAACAAACACAAAAAAAACATTCAGTCAACCATCTCCATTCCTATACATAGTAATTCCATATTACCATAATACATTGCATGGTAGATCGTTGCATTTGCATACTCCCGTATCGAAACGACGTCCTTGGCGAAAATCTTGATTGATTGAACAGAGTGCATGAACCA